>JAVIAB010000025.1:36641755-36741755 GCA_032433765.1 Megaustenia siamemsis | reverse complement strand
AGATCACAAGAAGATCAGAAAGAGATTAGAAAGAGATCAGAAAGAGATCAGACAGAAAAACATTAGAAAGAGATCAGAAAGAGAGCAGACAGAAAGAGATCAGAAAGAGAGCAGATAGAAAGAGATCAGAAAGAGATCACAAGAAGATCAGAAAGAGATCAGACAGAGATCAGACAGAGATCAGAAAGAGATCCGACAGAAAGAGATTAGAAAGAGATCAGAAAGAGATCAGAAAGAGATCAGACAGAAATAGATTAGAAAGAGATTAGAAAGAGATCACAAGAAGATCAGAAAGAGATCACAAGAAGATCCGAAAGAGATCACAAGAAGATGAGAAAGAAATCACAAGAAGATCAGAAAGAGATCAGAAAGAGATCACAAGAAGATCAGAAAGAGATCAGAAAGAGATCAAAATAAGAACAGCAACACAAAAATTAAACGCCATGTAGAACATGTGGTACAATACCAGCAAGGCAGCCAAATTAAAATTACTGAGGGCATGCAACTTCCTGATAGCAACATATGGTAGTGAATCATGGACAATCTCACAAACAACAAGGAAGAAAATTGATTCATTCGAAACAAAACGCTACAGAAAAACCCTTAAGACACCTTGAATAATGAAAAAGAACAATGAAGTCATATTAAAAGCTTTAAACATTAAACAGAACTGGCTTATAAATACCATTCTACAGAGGACATTAAAATACTATGGCCACGTCAAAAGACACAGCTGGCTGGAAATAACAATAATGGTAGGTATGGTTCCTGGGTGACGCATCAGGGGATGATCATGAAGACAGTTGTTTCAAGACATCAAGGAGACCTGTGTGTGTGAGAGAATCCACAAATTAGAACCACTCCCATCCATTATCAGTTTCAATCAAAAGAGCTACACTCCGGACATACATAAATTATGCAAACAAGATCAGATCTGAAATGTCACTTTCAAATGAAAACAGGGAGCTGTGAGTTATAATTGGCACTTCTCGACTCGAGGATCGAACCAAGAACAAGGATCGGTGTACCGCGGTTGTTACATAACGACTTTGGGTTATTCCATTACGCCTTCTCGACCTTCCTAATAATTGAAAATATAATTGACGGATACAGTTGCCATACATGTCTTTATGGTGAACGCAGACTGTTTGTCATAGCAACAAAGACATGCGGATTGTTTGTCTTAGCAACAAAGACATGCGGATTGTTTGTCTTAGCAACAAAGACACGCGGATTGTTTGTCTTAGCAACAAAGACATGCAGATTGTTTGTCTTAGCAACAAAGACATGCGGATTGTTTGTCATAGCAACAAAGACATGCGGATTGTTTGTCTTAGCAACAAAGACATGCGGATTGTTTGTCTTAGCAATAAAGACATGCGGATTGTTTGTCTTAGCAACAAAGACATGCGGATTGTTTGTCTTAGCAACAAAGACACGCGGATTGTTTGTCTTAGCAACAAAGACACGCGGATTGTTTGTCTTAGCAACAAAGACACGCGGATTATTTGTCTTAGCAACAAAGACATGCGGATTGTTTGTCATAGCAACATACATACACGAAATATGATAGAAGATATACATACAAGAAATATGATAGAAGATGTACATACAAGAAATATGATAGAAGATAATCGTACAAGAAATATGATAGAAGATATACATACAGGAAATATGATAGAACATATACATACAGGCAATATGACAGAAGATATACATACAGGAAATATGATAGAAGATATACATACAGGAAATATGATAGAACATATACATACAGGAAATATGATAGAACACATACATACAGGAAATATGATAGAAGATATACATACAGGAAATATGATAGAACATATACATACAGGAAATATGATAGAACATATACATACAGGAAATATGATAGAAGATACACATACAGGAAATATGATAGAATATATACATACAGGAAATATGATAGAACATATACATACAGGAAATATGATAGAACATATACATACAGGAAATATGATAGAAGATATACATACAGGAAATATGATAGAACATATACATACAGGAAATATGATAGAACATATCTATCTATCTATTGACCTTTCGAGCCGTAGCCGGCCCATAGGGCGTAGACCAAGATACACCTTCTCCTATCTGAATTTTTGTTCTAGCAGTTTTCTTTTGAAGATATTTTATCAAATCTCGCCATTTGTCCCTGTTCTGTGCAAGCAGCTCTATCTCATTGAGGGAGCCGACTCCTGCTGCTCTTGCCTCTCTCATCAATGTTCTTCTCAGTGTCTCCCTGGGTCTTCCTCTTTTTCTCTTACCTGTTGTTTCCCATATGAGGGCTTGCTTTGCTATTTGGTTATTATCTCTTCTCATCACATGTCCAACATATGACCATCGTCTTTTCTTTATTACTGAAGATATTAGTGGTTGATTGGCGATTTCTCTAATTTCCTCGTTTGTTTTGAATTCGTTCCACGTTATATCAAGTATTTTTCTTATACATTTATTTTCGAATGCGTTCAACTTTGTTTCTATATCTCTTGGTTTTTTCCAGCTTTCACACGCATACGTAAGGGTTGATAGTACATTTGATTTGAATGGGCTAAGTTTTGTATAGAACATATACATATAGGAAATATGACAGAAGATAATGGTACAAGAAATACGACAGAAGATAATGGTACAAGAAATACTATAGAAGATAATGGTACAAGAAATACTATAGAAGATAATGGTACAAGAAATACTATAGAAGATAATAGTACAAGAAATACGACAGAAGATAATGGTACAAGAAATACTATAGAAGATAATGGTACAAGAAATACTATAGAAGATAATGGTACAAGAAATACTATAGAAGATAATAGTACAAGAAATACGACAGAAGATAATGGTGCAAGAAATACTATAGAAGATAATGGTACAAGAAATACGACAGAAGATAATGGTACAAGAAATACTATAGAAGATAATGGTACAAGAAATACTATAGAAGATAATGGTACAAGAAATACTATAGAAGATAATAGTACAAGAAATACTATAGAAGAAAATTGTACAAGAAATACTATAGAAGATAATGGTACAAGAAATACGACAGAAGATAATGGTACAAGAAATACTATAGAAGATAATCGTACAAGAAATACGACAGAAGATAATGGTACAAGAAATACTATAGAAGATAATGGTACAAGAAATACGACAGAAGATAATGGTACAAGAAATACGACAGAAGATAATGGTACAAGAAATACTATAGAAGATAATGGTACAAGAAATACGACAGAAGATAATGGTACAAGAAATACTATAGAAGATAATGGTACAAGAAATACGACAGAAGATAATGGTACAAGAAATACGACAGAAGATAATGGTACAAGAAATACTATAGAAGATAATAGTACAAGAAATACTATAGAAGATAATAGTACAAGAAATACTATAGAAGTTAATGGTACAAGAAATACGACAGAAGATAATGGTACAAGAAATACGACAGAAGATAATGGTACAAGAAATACGACAGAAGATAATGGTACAAGAAATACGACAGAAGATAATGGTACAAGAAATACTATAGAAGATAATGGTACAAGAAATACGACAGAAGATAATGGTACAAGAAATACGACAGAAGATAATGGTACAAGAAATACGACAGAAGATAATGGTACAAGAAATACTATAGAAGATAATGGTACAAGAAATACTATAGAAGATAATGGTACAAGAAATACTATAGAAGATAATAGTACAAGAAATACTATAGAAGATAATAGTACAAGAAATACGACAGAAGATAATGGTACAAGAAATACTATAGAAGATAATGGTACAAGAAACACTATAGAAGATAATGGTACAAGAAATACTATAGAAGATAATTGTACAAGAAATACGACAGAAGATAATGGTACAAGAAATACGACAGAAGATAATGGTACAAGAAATACTATAGAAGATAATGGTACAAGAAATACTATAGAAGATAATGGTACAAGAAATACTATAGAAGATAATGGTACAAGAAATACTATAGAAGATAATGGTACAAGAAATACTATAGAAGATAATAGTACAAGAAATACTATAGAAGATAATGGTACAAGAAATACTATAAAAGATAATGGTACAGAAATACTATAGAAGATAATGGTACAAGAAATACTATAGAAGTTAATGGTACAAGAAATGCTATAGAAGATAATAGTACAAGAAATACGACAGAAGATAATGGTACAAGAAATACGACAGAAGATAATGGTACAAGAAATACTATAGAAGATAATGGTACAAGAAATACGACAGAAGATAATGGTACAAGAAATACGACAGAAGATAATGGTACAAGAAATACGACAGAAGATAATGGTACAAGAAATACTATAGAAGATAATGGTACAAGAAATACTATAGAAGATAATGGTACAAGAAATACGACAGAAGATAATGGTACAAGAAATACTATAGAAGATAATGGTACAAGAAATACTATAGAAGATAATGGTACAAGAAATACGACAGAAGATAATGGTACAAGAAATACCATAGAAGGGGCCATGGTAGCCTAGTTGAGAAAACCACCCGACTACCGACGTTCGGATAACCCGTGTTGGATTCCCGCTGGGAGCAGTGTAAGATGTACTCGAGTTTGGAAAAATATACCTCTGTGGTCGACCCAGTCGCTGGCAGAAATGGGTACTAGGGAAGGTGATGAATGCCGCTGAATGAGTTTCGATGCTTAAAGCGACGCTATTCAGAAGTCCCCTAACACTTCTGGATACGCGACCGAGCACATATGGGTGGAAACTCGCGTGCTAAGACGCCGGTTCAAGTCTCGTACTTTACCTTTTTACTTGTATACAATAGAAAATATTCATAAAAGAAATATGATGAAGGATATTCATTACCCAAAAAAATACGATAAAGGAAATATTCATAAAAGAAATATGATAAAGGATATTCATTACCCAAAAAAATACGATAAAGGAAATATTCATAAAAGAAATATGATAAAGGATATTCATTACCCAAAAAAATACGATAAAGGAAATATTCATAAAAGAAATATGATAAAGGATATTCATTACCCAAAAAAATACGATAAAGGAAATATTCATAAAAGAAATATGATAAAGGATATTCATTACCCAAAAAAAGACGATAAAGGAAATATTCATAAAAGAAATATGATAAAGGATATTCATTACCCAAAAAAATACGATAAAGGAAATATTCATAAAAGAAATATGATAAAGGATATTCATTACCCAAAAAAATACGATAAAGGAAATATTCATAAAAGAAATATGATAAAGGATATTCATTACCCAAAAAAATACGATAAAGGAAATATTCATAAAAGAAATATGATAAAGGATATTCATTACCCAAAATAAGACGATAAAGGAAATATTCATAAAAGAAATATGATAAAGGATATTCATTACCCAAAAAAATACGATAAAGGAAATATTCATAAAAGAAATATGATAAAGGATATTCATTACCCAAAAAAATACGATAAAGGAAATATTCATAAAAGAAATATGATAAAGGATATTCATTACCCAAAAAAATAAAATAAAGGAAATATTCATAAAAGAAATATGATAAAGGATATTCATTACCCAAAAAAATACGATAAAGGAAATATTCATAAAAGAAATATGATAAAGGATATTCATTACCCAAAAAAATACGATAAAGGAAATATTCATAAAAGAAATATGACAAAGGATATTCATTACCCAAAAAAATACGATAAAGGAAATATTCATAAAAGAAATATGATAAAGGATATTCATTACCCAAAAAAATACGATAAAGGAAATATTCATAAAAGAAACACAAGAGAAAATATGATCGTGTCTACACTAGAAGGAAACTAACAACAAGATTAACTCATTGACAACTTAATCCCACTCCACTCTCTGCTGAACAAAAGTAAACACGTATTCTTCAAAGGTTGTCATTTCATGTCGTCTTGTCAAAGGTACTAAATGCAACACAAATGCTCTCTTACGCCTGCTTTGCTGTCTGCTTTTATTCGTACATCTGAACAAGCCCATTTCTATTATTGTTTAACACACCCACGACGTTTTTATCAATGTTTGACATATCCACTTTCCTATACGTGTAACGTCTTGATTCATACCGGGAGATGTGATTACGTTTATTTAAGATACACGTATGGGGCAGCGTGCTCATAGTACGTGTAACAGCTCTCATCAGTACGTTCAACAACCAATATACCCTGACCAAGTCCAACAGCCCACATACCCTCAACAAATCCAACAACCCACAAACCCTCAGCAAGTCCAACAACCCACATACCCTCAACAAGTCCAACAGCCCACATATCCTCAACAAGTCCAACAACCCATATACCCTCAACAAGTCCAACAACCCACATACCCTCAACAAGTCCACCATCCCACATACCCTCAACAAGTCCAACAGCACATATACGCTCAACAAGTCCAACAACCCACATACCCTCAACAAGTCCACCATCCCACATACCCTCAACAAGTCCACCATCCCACATACCCTCAACAAGTCCAACGGCCCACATACTCTCAACAACTTCAACAGCCAATATACCCTCAAAAAGTCCAACAACCCATATACCCTCAACAAGTCCAACAACCCATATATCCTCAACAAGTCATACAGCCCATATAACCTCAACAAGTCCAACAGCCCACGTACCATCAACAAGTCCAACAGCCCACATACCCTCAACAAGTCCAACAACCCACATACCCTCAACAAGTCCAACAGCCCATATATCCTCAACAAGTCCAACAACCCATATACCCTCAACAAGTCCAACAGCCCACATACCCTAAACAAGTCCAACAACCCATATAACCTCAACAAGTCCAACAGCCCACAAACTCTCAACAAGACCAAAAGTCAACGTTCCCTCAACGAGTCCAACAACCCACATACCCTCAACGAGTCCAACAACCCACATACCCTCAACGAGTCCAACAACCCACATACCCTCAACGAGTCCAACAACCCACATACCCTCAACGAGTCCAACAACCCACATACCCTCAACGAGTCCAACAACCCACATACCCTCAACGAGTCCAACAACCCACATACCCTCAACAAGTCCAACAACCCATATACCCTCAACAAGTCCAACAACCCACATACCCTCAACAAGTCCAACAACCCACATACCCTCAACAAGTCCAACAACCCACATACCCTCAACAATTCCAACAACCCACATATAGAGTAATAGGCGAACACTAAATGAAGGAGTTTCTGCAGGTACATCAGAGCATCACCAGCATAGATGTGAGACTCCCAGCGACAGGTTGTAAGACAGCGCCTCCGGTATCTGTTACAACGGAAGGACTCTAACCTTCCCCCCCCCCCCTCAACCAGCTATTGAAAGTTGCCCGTACCTAGTTTGATAATAAAAGGCTTCCAAAAAGAATCTTCCAGCCATGAACCCGCAGTAACGGGCTCCATAGATATAACAATCTTCCAACCATGACCATGTTGTAACGGGCTCCATAGATATAACAATCTTCCAGCCATGAACCTGCAGTAACGGGCTCCATAGATATAACAATCTTCCAGCCATGAACCTGCATTAACGGGTTCCATAGATATAACAATCTTCCAGCCATGAACCTGCAGTAACGGGTTCCATAGATATAACAATTGTCCAGGTATGACACTGCAGTAACGGGCTCCATAGATATAACAATTATCCAGGTATGACACTGCAGTAAAGGGCTCCATGGATATAACGATCTTCCAGCCATGACCCTGCAGTAACGGGCTCCATGGATATAACGATCTTCCAGCCATGACTCTGCAGTAACGGGCTCCATAGATATAACGATCTTCCAGCCATGACCTGCAGTAACGGGCTCCATAGATATAACAATATTCCAGCAATGAACCTGCACTAACGGGCTCCATAGATATAACAATATTCCAGCCATGAACCTGCACTAACGGGCTCCATAGATATAACAATCTTCCAGCCATGACACTGCAGTAACGGGCTCCATAGATATAACGATCTTCCAGCCATGACCCTGCAGTAACTGGCTCCATAGATATAACAATCTTCCAGCCTTGACACTGCAGTAACGGGCTCCATAAATATAACAATCTTCCAGCCATGACCCAGCAGTAACGGGCTCCATAGATATAACAATCTTCCAGCCATGAACCTGCAGTAACGGGCTCCATAGATATAACAATCTTCCAGCCATGAACCTGCAGTAACGGGCTCCATAGATATAACAATCTTCCAGCCATGACCCAGCAGTAACGGGTTCCATAGATATAACAATCTTCCAGCCATGACCCAGCAGTAACGGGCTCCATAGATATAACAATCTTCCAGCCATGAACCTGCAGTAACGGTTCCATAGATATAACAATCTTCCAGCCATGACCCAGCAGTAACGGGTTCCATAGATATAACAATCTTCCAGCCATAAACCTGCAGTAACGGGCTCCATAGATATAACAATCTTCCAGCCATGACACTGCAGTAACAGGCTCCATAGATATAACAATCTTCCGGCCATGACACTGCAGTAACAGGCTCAATAGATATAACAATCTTCCAGCCATGAACCTGCAGTAACTGGCTCCATAGATGTAACAATCTTCCAGCCATGACACTGCAGTAACGGGCTCCATAGATATAACAATCTTCCAGCCATGAACCTGCAGTAACGGGCTCCATAGATATAACAATCTTCCAGCCATGACACTGCAGTAACGGGCTCCATAGATATAACAATCTTCCAGCCATGAACCTGCAGTAACGTGCTCCATAGATATAACAATCTTCCAGCCTTGACACTGCAGTAACGGGCTCCATAAATATAACAATCTTCCAGCCATGAACCTGCAGTAACTGGTTCCATAGATATAACAATTTTCCAGCCATGACACTGCAGTAATAGGCTCCATAGATATAACAATCTTCCAGCCATGACACTGCAGTAACAGGCTCCATAGATATAACAATCTTCCAGCCATGACACTGCAGTAACAGGCTCCATAGATATAACAATCTTCCAGCCATGACACTGCAGTAACAGGCTCCATAGATATAACAATCTTCCAGCCATGCCACTGCAGTAACAGGCTCCATAGATATAACAATCTTCCAAGAATGACACTGCAGTAACGGGCTCCATATATATAACTATCTTCCAAGTATAACCCTGCAGTAACGGGCTCCATAGATATAACAATCTTCCAAGTATGACACTGCAGTAACGCCTCCATAGATATAACAATCTTCCAAGTATGACACTGCAGTAACGGGCTCCATAGATATAACAATCTTCCAAGAATGACACTGCAGTAACTGGCTCCATAGATATAACATTCTTCCAGCCACGAACCAGCAGTAACGGGCTCCATAGATATAACAATCTTCCAACCATGACCATGTTGTAACGGGCTCCATAGATATAACAATCTTCAAGCCATGACCCTGCAGTAACGGGCTCCATAGATATAACAATCTTCCAGCCATGAACCTGCAGTAACGGGCTCCATAGATATAACAATTATCCAGGTATGACACTGCAGTAAAGGGCTCGATAGATATAACGATCTTCCAGCCATGACCCTGCAGTAACGGGCTCCATGGATATAACGATCTTCCAGCCATGACCTGCAGTAACGGGCTCCATAGATATAACAATATTCCAGCAATGAACCTGCACTAACGGGCTCCATAGATATAACGATCTTCCAGCCATGACGCTGCAGTAACGGTCTCTATAGATATAACAATCTTCCAGCCATGAACCTGCAGTAACGGGCTCCATAGATATAACAATCTTCCAGCCATGAACCTGCAGTAACGGGTTCCATAGATATAACAATCTTCCAGCCATGACCCAGCAGTAACGGGTTCCATAGATATAACAATCTTCCAGCCATAAACCTGCAGTAACGGGCTCCATAGATATAACAATCTTCCAGCCATGACACTGCAGTAACGGGCTCCATAGATGTAACAATCTTCCAGCCATGAACCTGCAGTAACGGGCTCCATAGATGTAACAATCTTCCAGCCGTGAACCTGCAGTAACGGGCTCCATAGATATAACAATCTTCCAGCCATGACACTGCAGTAAGGGGCTCCATAGATATAACAATCTTCCAGCCATGACACTGCAGTAACGGGCTCCATATATATAACTATCTTCCAAGTATGACCCTGCAGTAACGGGCTCCATAGATATAACAATCTTCCAAGTATGACACTGCAGTAACGCCTCCATAGATATAACAATCTTCCAAGTATGACACTGCAGTAACGGGCTCCATAGATATAACAATCTTCCAAGAATGACACTGCAGTAACTGGCTCCATAGATATAACATTCTTCCAGCCATGAACCTGCAGTAACGGGCTCCATAGATATAACAATCTTCCAAGAATGACACTGCAGTAACTGGCTCCATAGATATAACATTTTTCCAGCCAAGACACTGCAGTAACGGGCTTCATATATATAACAATTGTCCAGGTAAGACACTGCAGTAACTGGCTCCATAGATATAACAATCTTCCAAGAATGACACTGCAGTAACTGGTTCCATAGATATAACAATCTTCCAAGAATGACACTGCAGTAACTGGCTCCATAGATATAACATTTTTCCAGCCAAGACACTGCAGTAACGGGCTTCATATATATAACAATTGTCCAGGTAAGACACTGCAGTAAAGGGCTCGATAGATATAACGATCTTCCAGCTATGACCCTGCAATAACGGGCTCCATAGATGTAACGATCTTCCAGCCATGACACTGCAGTAACGGGCTCCATAGATATAACAATCTTCCAACCATGACACTGCAGTAACGGGCTCCATAGATATAACAATCTTCCAGCCATGACCCTGCAGTAACGGGCTCCATAGATATAACAATCTTCCAACCATGAGACTGCAGTAACGGGCTCCATAGATATAACAATCTTCCAACCATGACACTGCAGTAACGGGCTCCATATATATAACAATCTTCCAAGTATGACCCTGCAGTAACGTGCTCCATAGATATAACAATCTTCCAGCCATGACACTGTAGTAACAGGCTCTATAGATATAACAATCTTCCAACCATGAGACTGCAGTAACGGGCTCCATAGATATAACAATCTTCCAACCATGACACTGTAGTAACTGGCTCCATAGATATAACAATCTTCCAGCCATGACCCTGCAGTAACGGGCTCCATAGATATAACAATCTTCCAACCATGACACTGTAGTAACAGGCTCCATAGATATAACAATCTTCCAACCATGACACTGCAGTAACGGGCTTCATAGATATAACAATCTTCCAACCATGACACTGCAGAAACGGGCTTCATATATATAACAATTGTCCAGGTAAGACACTGCAGTAAAGGGCTCGATAGATATAACGATCTTCCAGCTATGACCCTGCAATAACGGGCTCCATAGATGTAACGATCTTCCAGCCATGACACTGCAGTAACGGGCTCCATAGATATAACAATCTTTCAACCATGACACTGCAGTAACGGGCTCCATAGATATAACAATCTTCCAGGCATGACCCTGCAGTAACGGGCTCTATATATATAACAATCTTCCAACCATGAGACTGCAGTAACGGGCTCCATAGATATAACAATCTTCCAACCATGACACTGTAGTAACAGGCTCCATAGATATAACAATCTTCCAACCATGACACTGCAGTAACGGGCTCCATAGATATAACAATCTTGCAAGAATGACACTGCAGTAACGGGCTCCATAGATATAACAATCTTCCAAGAATGACACTGCAGTAACTGGCTCCATAGATATAACATTCTTCCAGCCATGAACCTGCAGTAACGGGCTCCATAGATATAACAATCTTCCAAGAATGACACTGCAGTAACTGGCTCCATTGATATAACATTTTTCCAGCCAAGACACTGCAGTAACGGGCTTCATATATATATATAACAATTGTCCAGGTAAGACACTGCAGTAACTGGCTCCATCTATATAACAATCTTCCAAGAATGACACTGCAGTAACTGGTTCTATAGATATAACAATCTTCCAAGAATGACACTGCAGTAACTGGCTCCATAGATATAACATTTTTCCAGCCAAGACACTGCAGTAACGGGCTTCATATATATAACAATTGTCCAGGTAAGACACTGCAGTAAAGGGCTCGATAGATATAACGATCTTCCAGCTATGACCCTGCAATAACGGGCTCCATAGATGTAACGATCTTCCAGCCATGACACTGCAGTAACGGGCTCCATAGATATAACAATCTTCCAACCATGACAATGCAGTAACGGGCTCCATAGATATAACAATCTTCCAGCCATGACCCTGCAGTAACGGGCTCCATAGATATAACAATCTTCCAACCATGAGACTGCAGCAACGGGCTCCATAGATATAACAATCTTCCAACCATGACACTGCAGTAACGGGCTCCATATATATAACAATCTTCCAAGTATGACCCTGCAGTAACGGGCTCCATAGATATAACAATCTTCCAACCATGACACTGCAGTAACGGGCTCCATATATATAACAATCTTCCAACCATGAGACTGCAGTAACGGGCTCCATAGATATAACAATCTTCCAACCATGACACTGTAGTAACTGGCTCCATAGATATAACAATCTTCCAGCCATGACCCTGCAGTAACGGGCTCCATAGATATAACAATCTTCCAACCATGACACTGTAGTAACAGGCTCCATAGATATAACAATCTTCCAACCATGACACTGCAGTAACGGGCTTCATAGATATAACAATCTTCCAACCATGACACTGCAGAAACGGGCTTCATATATATAACAATTGTCCAGGTAAGACACTGCAGTAAAGGGCTCGATAGATATAACGATCTTCCAGCTATGACCCTGCAATAACGGGCTCCATGGATGTAACGATCTTCCAGCCATGACACTGCAGTAACGGGCTCCATAGATATAACAATCTTCCAACCATGACACTGCAGTAACGGGCTCCATAGATATAACAATCTTCCAGCCATGACCCTGCAGTAACGGGCTCCATATATATAACAATCTTCCAACCATGAGACTGCAGTAACGGGCTCCATAGATATAACAATCTTCCAACCATGACACTGCAGTAACGGGCTCCATATATATAACAATCTTCCAAGTATGACCCTGCAGTAACGGGCTCCATAGATATAACAATCGTCCAGCCATGACACTGTAGTAACAGGCTCTATAGATATAACAATCTTCCAACCATGAGACTGCAGTAACGGGCTCCATAGATATAACAATCTTCCAACCATGACACTGTAGTAACTGGCTCCATAGATATAACAATCTTCCAGCCATGACCCTGCAGTAACGGGCTCCATAGATATAACAATCTTCCAACCATGACACTGTAGTAACAGGCTCCATAGATATAACAATCTTCCAACCATGACACTGCAGTAACGGGCTTCATAGATATAACAATCTTCCAACCATGACACTGCAGAAACGGGCTTCATAGATATAACAATCTTCCAACCATGAGACTGCAGTAACGGGCTCCATAGATATAACAATCTTCCAACCATGACACTACAGTAACGGGCTTCATAGGTATAACAATCTTCCAACCATGACACTGCAGTAACGGGCTTCATAGATATAACAATCTTCCAACCATGACACTGCAGTAACGGACTTCACAGATATAACAATCTTCCAACTATGAGACTGCAGTAACGGGCTCCATAGATATAACAATCTTTCAACCATGACCCTGCAGTAACGGGCTCCATAAATATAACAATCTCCCAAACATGACACTGTAGTAACGGGCTCCATAGATATAACAATCTTCCAACCATGACACCGCAGTAACGGGCTTCATAGATATAACAATCTTCCAACCATGAGACTGCAGTAACGGGCTCCATAGATATAACAATCTTCCAACCATGACACTGCAGTAACGGGCTCCATAGATATAACAATCTTCCAAGTATGACACTGCAGTAACGGGCTCCATAGATATAACAATCTTCCAAGTATGACACTGCAGTAACGGGCTTCATAGATATAACAATCTTCCAACCATGAGACTGCAGTAACGGGCTCCATATATATAACAATCTTCCAAGTATGACCCTGCAGTAACGGGCTCCATAGATATAACAATCTTTTAACCATGACCCTGCAGTAACGGGCTCCATAAATATAACAATCTCCCAAACATGACACTGTAGTAACGGGCTCCATAGATATAACAATCTTCCGAACTTCCGGGAATATGGCGCCCTGTTCGATGTCTTTTTCAGAGGACTCACCGATAAGTGCTGATTTCCAGTGAACTTTTCTGTTTATTTGGTTTTTTTTTAAATTGTTATTTTAAGGGATCATGTGATTGTACGCGCTTTCTATTTGATGTAAATCACTTTGCTTCTTATTATTCATTGCATTTTGTTACAATTTCTTTATTTGATAAAGAAATAATTCCTGGTGTGGGATTTCAGGTGCCTTGGTTAATCCTAATAAAGCATCAGCTTCATGGTTCTCCCTTAACAATCATATCGTTAATACGACCACATCGGTAGCACGAATGGGAGCTGATGAGGTGACCAGGGACAAGTTGATGACATACCTCGGAGTTAAGTTTGATCACAGCCTGTGTTTTCGGGACCACGTCGACCATGTGATAACAAAATCCCGCAAAGGATTAGCCGCCTTGAAGGTCATGGCAGCTGCCAACATCGAGCAGAGGCTACTTAATTTTCTGTTCCAGGGATTAGTCCTCGCACCAATCGAGTATGCCCTGGCAGTTCTTACTGTAAGTACGACTCAAATTGATAGGCTGGAGAAAATACAAAATGAAGCCATGCGCATTATCTTGGGATGTACAAGGGATACTTCATGTGTAGCAATGAGGTATCTTCTTGACTTTCCAACCATGGATGATAGAATCAAGATCTGGAGAGCACGAGCATACCTGAAGATTAGTACAGATACAGAGCATCCATTCCACCACGTGCTCAACACAGTGAAAGGTGCCAGGCTAAAAAGAGGCAAATCATGGATGGGCCGAGCAGAAGATGTCATCAAACAGGTCTGTGGGCTTACTAATATCAGCGTTGGTAAGGAGTGGATACCAGTGCCTACGTCATTCAAAGGGACTTTCTCGTGTATTGTCACACTCAACAGGAAAAGTAGGGAACAGAACCCGGTCGTGGTTAATGCTGAGGTCAACGGTCTCATCTGCGATAACACCGATGAGAAAGATGCAGCCATCTATACAGGCGGATCTGTAATACGACACCAAAGAAGTGCATGGGCATTTACAGCACGCTCGGCAGGCAGAATAGTCAAGGAAGACAGTGGTGCATACGTCATGACCACGAGTAGCATGACAATGGAGGCGATGACAGTGACCAAGGCATTCAAATGGTTAGAGTCACAAGACTACACCCACGCATGTATACTGAGTGATTCAATGAGCATGATAAAAAAAGTGGAGGCGGGCTTTGTACACATGCAATGGGTAGAGTCGTTGCAGAAATCCAAAATACGTAATGTCACCTTTGTCTATGTCCCTGGACATGTGGGACTGCGGGGAAATGAAAGAGCGGACAGGTTGGCTAGCTGCGCTGTCGTTGAGGACGGGCAACCAATGGATCGGACGGGCATCATCAATGCTTTCCGAGATGTGGGAAGAGCACAGGACTTCGACAAACACAGATCCACGTCACTTCTTCGGATGAAAGAGATGGGAGTTAAGATGGGCACAGCCAGAAATGAGATACTTAGTGGCCGTGTAAGAAGACTTATCAACCATCATAGAACTGGAGTCGTCAGTCGCTGGACATTGAGGGAATTGCTGAGGAGGGGATCTGAGCACCTATGGACATGTTCGGAGTGCAATGATGATGACCCGCAAATAACTCAATCACAATCTTCCAACCATGACACTGCAGTAACGGGCTCCCAAGATATAACAATCTTCCAACCATGAGACTGCAGTAACGGGCTACCTAGACATAACAATCTTCCAACCATGAGACTGCAGTAACGGGCTCTCTAGATATAACAATATTACAACCATGAGACTGCAGTAACGGGCTCCCAAGATATAACAACCTTCAAACCATGAGACTGCAGTAACGGGCTCCCTAGATATAATCAATCTCCCAACCATGAGACTGCAGTAACGCGCTCCCAAGATATAACAATCTCCCAACCATGACACTGCAGTAACGTGCTCCCAAGATATAACAATCTTCCAACCATGAGACTGCAGTAACGGGCTCCCTAGATATAACAATCTCCCAACCATGAGACTGCTGTAACGTGCTCCCAAGATATAACAATCTTCCAACCATGACACTGCAGTAACGGGCTCCCAAGATATAATAATCTCCCAACCATGAGACTGCAGTAACGGGCTTGACTTACCCCGATACAAAGATATGACAGGTAGATAAGCTATACATAAATGATAGATATTTACTTTCTACAGATGGCGATGTGAGAGGTCCATATTTACATATCTGATAAAAGACTGTACAATGAAGCGTGCAATATTTGCATATCGGGTGTGCGCATTTTTACGACTAAAGCTGGACTCATTGAAGTGATACTTTTGTATGGAAGACGGGATGTCTCATTTCGATGTGTATTGCAAGGGGATGGGTAGAACGCTTCACGCTAGCTCGGTGTGCAGACAAGTCCAGTTACATGACACATCAAAGAAGTTGCGAGCCATTTATTTCTTTTGTTCATCTTATGCTGCACTGCGACTGAAACGTCGAAGATGACAAGAGGAATGTGTGATGTCTGTAGATGTTGTATTGTTTGTTTTGTTGTGCATCTTATGTTGCCTTGAAGCGTGGCACGAGTAAAGAGGAATGTGTGATATAATGTATGTAGATGTTGTGTTACTTGTTTTAGTCATTTCTCTTTTCGATGCAGTGACGTTCTTGGGCGTATCTGGACACTGTTAGAATAGAACTGAATTTTAATCTTGTTTATCTTTTGTTCTGTCCATCTATCTATTCCTTGGTCTCCCTCCTGCTCTCTGTCCTGATGTTTTGAGGCAGAAAGCCTTTGATGTTGTTTGATCTTGTTCCATTCTCACCAAGTGTCCCAACTATTTCACTTGTTGTTTGTATTTATTATTATTCCAGGTACTGTTTAACTTAGATCTGTCTCTGACTTTCACGTTGGCTGTTCCATCTATTATTTAGAATTGGTTGTTGAGTGATGAGTACGGAGAAGTCATTTGGAACTGGTGTCATCGTATTCATTGTAGTACTAGTATTCATTGTAGTAATAGTATTCATTGTAGTAATAGTATTCATTATAGTAATAGTATTCATTGTGGTAATAGTATTCATTGTAGTGATAGTATTCATTGTGGTAATAGTATTCATTGTAGTAATAATATTCATTGTAGTAATAGTATTCATTGTGGTGATAGTATTCATTGTAGTAATATTATTCATTGTAGTAATAGTATTCTTTGTGGTAATAGTATTCATTGTAGTAATAGTATTCATTGTGGTGATAGTATTCATTGTAGTAATATTATTCATTATAGCAATAGTATTCATTGTAGCAATAGTATTCATTGTGGTAATAGTATTCATTGTAGTAATAGTATTCATTGTAGTAATAGTATTCATTGTAGTAATAGTATTCTTTGCAGTAATAGTATTCATTGTAGTAATAGTATTCATTGTAGTAATAGTATTCATTGTGGTGATAGAATTCATTATAGTAATAGTATTCATTGTGGTAATAGTATTCATTGTAGCAATAGTATTCATTGTGGTGATAGTATTCATTGTAGTGATAGTATTCTTTGAAGCAATAGTATTAATTGTAGTAATAGTATTCTTTGAGGTAATAGAACTAAAAAGATAGTGGATTAACAGAAAGAGGAAATGAGGTGATAAAGAGACAGACTCGTCAACAACCAAAAAGTTCAAATGAAGCTCCTCAATAAAATAGACAGGGTCAGTTGAGAGCTCACGTAGCGGGTGGAAGTCATTGGTGAAACAAGGAAACAATAACCAGATACTGACATTTGAGGCTGCCACTGAGGTGAAGGATCACTTGGTGAACGTGTCATATTAAGAATAGTCATCAGGACATATTGAGTCGATCATGTTTCCGATCATTTATTGTACTTTGGGTTGTTTTTTTTTTCCTGTTGATTATTTGTAATTTTATTTCCGAGCATTGTAACTCTTCTCCGGAAATAATTCGCTAACCTATCACCTCGGTAGTGTCCCTCCATAATTATATTAATTTATTATTATTTGTCTCCTAGTATTGAGACGATTCTAGTCTAAAGACCAAAGATGAATCATGGCAATCAGGAAAAAAAAAAAAAAAAAAAAAAAACTTTCCACTTTGGTTAAGGTTATGGAAGGCCCTGGGGTCACTGCAAATGGTTTAAGATCCATTATTACTCAACCGCCCATGCCAGTGGAATCATCCGAATTAATATCTCATCTCCCAAACAAAGAACGGTAGCTGCAGTCCCCATCATAGCAGTCTCAGCACGCGCCAAAAGACATAGAGCGAAACCGCACAGAAAGTGAACACAGCCATTTGTTCCCTGTCATACGATATCCTCATTCATCGTAAACAATTGGAATATCGAAACATGATCAAAACGGATGAGACACACAGCTCACGGTGAGCGCAGAGCACTTAACTCAGTAGCTCCTGCAACAAGCCGGACTTGGAATATGAGGAAACTGCAACAAGGAACACTTTTGAGACTACGTCCATTTGGGTGGCACCAAGTACACCACAAACTCCGCTTCTCATTGGTTGACAGAGAAGATAGACTATCAATTGTTGAGCCAGCACAGAATGATTTTGATGATTGTGTAGAGAGAGATGATTGTGTAGAGAGAGATGATTGTGTAGAGAGAGATGATTGTGTAGAGAGAGATGATTGTGTAGAGAGAAATGATTGTGTAGAGAGAGATGGTTGTGTAGAGAGGGATGATTGTGCAGAGAGAGATGGTTGTGTAGAGAGAAATGATTGTGTAGAGAGAGATGATTGTGTAGAGAGAGATGGTTGTGTAGAGAGAAATGATTGTGTAGAGAGAGATGATTGTGTAGAGAGAGATGATTGTGTAGAGAGAGATGATTGTGTAGAGAGAAATGATTGTGTAGAGAGAGATGGTTGTGTAGAGAGGGATGATTGTGCAGAGAGAGATGATTGTGTAGACTGGGATGATTGTGTAGAGAGAAATGATTGTGTAGAGAGAGATGATTGTGTAGAGAGAAATGATTGTGTAGAGAGGGATGATTGTGTAGAGAGAGATGGTTGTGTAGAGAGAGATGGTTGTGTAGAGAGAGATGATTGTGTAGAGAGAGATGATTGTGTAGAGAGAGATGGTTGTGTAGAGAGAGATGGTTGTGTAGAGAGAGATGATTGTGTAGAGAGAGATGGTTGTGTAGAGAGAGATGATTGTGTAGAGAGAGATGATTGTGTAGAGAGAGATGATTGTGTAGAGAGAGATGGTTGTGTAGAGAGACATGGTTGTGTAGAGAGAGATGATTGTGTAGAGAGAGATGATTGTGTAGAGAGAGATGATTGTGTAGAGAGAAATGGTTGTGTAGAGAGAAATGATTGTGTAGAGAGAGATGATTGTGTAGAGAGAGATGATTGTGTAGAGAGAGATGATTGTGTAGAGAGGGATGATTGTGTAGAGAGAGATGATTGTGTAGAGAGAAATGGTTGTGTAGAGAGAAATGATTGTGTAGAGAGAGATGATTGTGTAGAGAGAGATGATTGTGTAGAGAGGGATGATTGTGTAGAGAGAGATGATTGTGTAGAGAGAGATGATTGTGTAGAGAGAAATGGTTGTGTAGAGAGAAATGATTGTGTAGAGAGAGATGATTGTGTAGAGAGAAATGATTGTGTAGAGAGGGATGATTGTGTAGAGAGGGATGATTGTGTAGAGAGAAATGATTGTGTAGAGAGAAATGATTGTGTAGAGAGAGATGATTGTGTAGAGAGGGATGATTGTGTAGAGAGGGATGATTGTGTAGAGACAGATGATTGTGTAGAGAGAGATGATTGTGTAGAGAGGGATGATTGTGTAGAGAGGGATGATTGTGTAGAGAGGGATGATTGTGTAGAGAGAGATGATTGTGTAGAGAGAGATGATTGTGTAGAGAGAGATGATTGTGTAGAGACAGATTATTGTGTAGAGAGAGATGATTATGTAGAGAGAGATGATTGTGTAGAGAGAAATGATTGTGTAGAGAGAGATGATTGTGTAGAGAGAAATGATTGTGTAGAGAGAGATGATTGTGTAGAGAGAGATGATTATGTAGAGAGAAATGATTGTGTAGAGAGAGATGATTATGTAGAGAAAAATGATTGTGTAGAGAGAAATGATTGTGTAGAGAGAGAGATGATTGTGTAGAGAGAGAGATGATTATGTAGAGAGAGATGATTATGTAGAGAGAGATGATTGTGTAGAGAGAGATGATTGTGTAGAGAGAGATGATTATGTAGAGAGAAATGATTGTGTAGAGAGAGATGATTGTGTAGAGAGAGATGATTGTGTAGAGAGAGATGATTGTGTAGCGAGAGATGATTGTGTAGAGAGAAATGATTGTGTAGAGAGAAATGATTATGTAGAGAGAGATGATTGTGTAGAGAGAGAGATGATTATGTAGAGAGAGATGATTATGTAGAGAGAAATGATTGTGTAGAGAGAGATGATTGTGTAGAGAGAGATGATTGTGTAGAGAGAGATGATTGTGTAGAGAGAGATGATTGTGTAGAGAGAGATGATTATGTAGAGAGAGATGATTGTGTAGAGAGAGATGATTGTGTAGAGAGAAATGATTGTGTAGAGAGAGATGATTGTGTAGAGAGAGATGATTGTGTAGAGAGAGATGATTGTGTAGAGAGAGATGATTATGTAGAGAGAAATGATTGTGTAGAGAGAAATGATTGTGTAGAGAGAGAGATGATTGTGTAGAGAGAGAGATGATTGTGTAGAGAGAGAGATGATTATGTAGAGAGAGATGATTGTGTAGAGAGAGATGGTTGTGTAGAGAGAGATGGTTGTGTAGAGAGAGAAATGATTGTGTAGAGAGAGATGATTATGTAGAGAGAGAGATGATTATGTAGAGAGAGAGATGATTATGTAGAGAGAGAGATGATTATGTAGAGAGAGAGATGATTATGTAGAGAGAGAGATGATTATGTAGAGAGAGAGATGATTATGTAGAGAGAGATGATTGTGTAGAGAGAGATGATTATGTAGAGAGAGAGATGATTATGTAGAGAGAGAGATGATTATGTAGAGAGAGAGATGATTATGTAGAGAGAGATGATTATGTAGAGAGAGAGATGATTATGTAGAGAGAGATGATTGTGTAGAGAGAGATGGTTGTGTAGAGAGAGAAATGATTGTGTAGAGAGAGATGATTGTGTAGAGAGAGATGATTATATATAGAGAGAGAGATGATTGTGTAGAGAGAGATGATTGTGTAGAGAGAGATGATTATGTAGAGAGAGATGATTGTGTAGAGAGAGATGATTGTGTAGAGAGAGATGATTATGTAGAGAGAAATGATTGTGTAGAGAGAGATGATTGTGTAGAGAGAGATGATTGTGTAGCGAGAGATGATTGTGTAGAGAGAAATGATTATGTAGATAGAGATGATTGTGTAGAGAGAGATGATTGTGTAGAGAGAGATGATTGTGTAGAGAGAAATGATTGTGTAGAGAGAATGATTATGTAGAGAGAGATGATTGTGTAGAGAGAGATGATTGTGTAGCGAGAGATGATTGTGTAGAGAGAAATGATTATGTAGAAAGAGATGATTGTGTAGAGAGAGATGATTGTGTAGAGAGAGATGATTATGTAGAGAGAAATGATTATGTAGAGAGAAATGATTGTGTAGAGAGAGATGATTGTGTAGAGAGAGATGATTATGTAGAGAGAAATGATTGTGTAGAGAGAGATGATTGTGTAGAGAGAGATGATTGTGCAGAGAGAGATGATTGTGTAGCGAGAGATGATTGTGTAGAGAGAAATGATTATGTAGAGAGAGATGGTTGTGTAGAGAGAGATGATTGTGTAGAGAGAGATGATTGTGTAGAGAGAGATGATTGTGTAGAGAGGGATGGTTGTGTAGAGAGAGATGATTGTGTAGCGAGAGATGATTGTGTAGAGAGAAATGATTGTGTAGAGAGAGATGATTATGTAGAGAGAAATGATTGTGTAGAGAGAAATGATTATGTAGAGAGAGATGTTGTGTAGAGAGAGAGAGATGATTGTGTAGAGAGAGATGATTGTGTAGAGAGAGATGATTGTGTAGAGAGAGATGATTGTGTAGAGAGAAATGATTGTGTAGAAAGAGATGGTTGTGTAGAGAGAGATGATTGTGTAGAGAGAGATGGTTGTGTAGAGAGAGATGATTGTGTAGAGAGAGATGATTGTGTAGAGAGAGATGATTGTGTAGAAAGAGATGATTGTGTAGAGAGAGATGATTGTGTAGAGAGAGATGATTGTGTAGAGAGAGATGATTGTGTAGAGAGAGATGATTGTGTAGAGAGAGATGATTGTGTAGAGAGAAATGATTGTGTAGAGAGAAATGATTGTGTAGAGAGAAATGATTGTGTAGAGAGAGATGATTGTGTAGAGAGAGATGATTGTGTAGAGAGGGATGATTGTGTAGAGAGAGATGATTGTGTAGAGAGAGATGATTGTGTAGAGACAGATGATTGTGTAGAGAGAGATGATTATGTAAAGAGAGATGATTGTGTAGAGAGAAATGATTGTGTAGAGAGAGATGATTGTGTAGAGAGAAATGATTGTGTAGAGAGAGATGATTGTGTAGAGAGAGATGATTATGTAGAGAGAAATGATTGTGTAGAGAGAGATGATTATGTAGAGAGAAATGATTGTGTAGAGAGAAATGATTGTGTAGAGAGAGAGATGATTGTGTAGAGAGAGAGAGAGGATTATGTAGAGAGAGATGATTATGTAGAGAGAGATGATTGTGTAGAGAGAGATGATTGTGTAGAGAGAGATGATTATGTAGAGAGAAATGATTGTGTAGAGAGAGATGATTGTGTAGAGAGAGATGATTGTGTAGAGAGAGATGATTGTGTAGCGAGAGATGATTGTGTAGAGAGAAATGATTGTGTAGAGAGAAATGATTATGTAGAGAGAGATGATTGTGTAGAGAGAGAGATGATTATGTAGAGAGAGATGATTATGTAGAGAGAAATGATTGTGTAGAGAGAGATGATTGTGTAGAGAGAGATGATTGTGTAGAGAGAGATGATTGTGTAGAGAGAGATGATTGTGTAGAGAGAGATGATTATGTAGAGAGAGATGATTGTGTAGAGAGAGATGATTGTGTAGAGAGAAATGATTGTGTAGAGAGAGATGATTGTGTAGAGAGAGATGATTGTGTAGAGAGAGATGATTATGTAGAGAGAAATGATTGTGTAGAGAGAAATGATTGTGTAGAGAGAAATGATTGTGTAGAGAGAGAGATGATTGTGTAGAGAGAGAGATGATTATGTAGAGAGAGAGATGATTATGTAGAGAGAGATGATTGTGTAGAGAGAGATGGTTGTGTAGAGAGAGATGGTTGTGTAGAGAGAGAAATGATTGTGTAGAGAGAGATGATTGTGTAGAGAGAGATGATTATGTAGAGAGAGATGATTATGTAGAGAGAGAGATGATTATGTAGAGAGAGAGAGATGATTATGTAGAGAGAGAGATGATTATGTAGAGAGAGAGATGATTATGTAGAGAGAGAGATGATTATGTAGAGAGAGATGATTGTGTAGAGAGAGATGATTATGTAGAGAGAGAGATGATTATGTAGAGAGAGAGATGATTATGTAGAGAGAGAGATGATTATGTAGAGAGAGAGATGATTATGTAGAGAGAGATGATTATGTAGAGAGAGATGATTGTGTAGAGAGAGATGGTTGTGTAGAGAGAGAAATGATTGTGTAGAGAGAGATGATTGTGTAGAGAGAGATGATTATGTAGAGAGAGAGATGATTGTGTAGAGAGAGATGATTGTGTAGAGAGATATGATTATGTAGAGAGAGATGATTGTGTAGAGAGAGATGATTGTGTAGAGAGAGATGATTATGTAGAGAGAAATGATTGTGTAGAGAGAGATGATTGTGTAGAGAGAGATGATTGTGTAGCGAGAGATGATTGTGTAGAGAGAAATGATTGTGTAGAGAGAGATGATTGTGTAGAGAGAGATGATTATGTAGAGAGAAATGATTGTGTAGAGAGAGATGATTATGTAGAGAGAAATGATTGTGTAGAGAGAAATGATTGTGTAGAGAGAGAGATGATTGTGTAGAGAGAGATGATTATGTAGAGAGAGATGATTATGTAGAGAGAGATGATTGTGTAGAGAGAGATGATTGTGTAGAGAGAGATGATTATGTAGAGTGAAATGATTGTGTAGAGAGAGATGATTGTGTAGAGAGAGATGATTGTGTAGAGAGAGATGATTGTGTAGCGAGAGATGATTGTGTAGAGAGAAATGATTGTGTAGAGAGAAATGATTATGTAGAGAGAGATGATTGTGTAGAGAGAGAGATGATTATGTAGAGAGAGATGATTATGTAGAGAGAAATGATTGTGTAGAGAGAGATGATTGTGTAGAGAGAGATGATTGTGTAGAGAGAGATGATTGTGTAGAGAGAGATGATTATGTAGAGAGAGATGATTGTGTAGAGAGAGATGATTGTGTAGAGAGAAATGATTGTGTAGAGAGAGATGATTGTGTAGAGAGAGATGATTGTGTAGAGAGAGATGATTATGTAGAGAGAAATGATTGTGTAGAGAGAAATGATTGTGTAGAGAGAAATGATTGTGTAGAGAGAGAGATGATTGTGTAGAGAGAGAGATGATTACGTAGAGAGAGAGATGATTATGTAGAGAGAGATGATTGTGTAGAGAGAGATGGTTGTGTAGAGAGAGATGGTTGTGTAGAGAGAGAAATGATTGTGTAGAGAGAGATGATTGTGTAGAGAGAGATGATTATGTAGAGAGAGAGATGATTATGTAGAGAGAGAGATGATTATGTAGAGAGAGAGATGATTGTGTAGAGAGAGATGATTGTGTAGAAAGAGATGATTGTGTAGAGAGAGATGATTGTGTAGAGAGAGATGATTGTGTAGAGAGAGATGATTGTGTAGAGAGAGATGATTGTGTAGAGAGAAATGATTGTGTAGAGAGAAATGATTGTGTAGAAAGAGATGGTTGTGTAGAGAGAGATGATTGTGTAGAGAGAGATGGTTGTGTAGAGAGAGATGATTGTGTAGAGAGAAATGATTGTGTAGAGAGAAATGATTGTGTAGAAAGAGATGGTTGTGTAGAGAGAGATGACTGTGTAGAAAGAGATGATTGTGTAGAGAGAGATGATTGTGTATATAGAGATGGTTGTGTAGAGAGAGATGATGTTGTAGCAATGTCGATGATTGTAATGATTGTACGATTACATTTTCTTCCAATTGTACCAAACCGTGAGTTCTGAGATGATGACCTCCACTCATTACTTCCCGATTCCTTCATCATGACAACACGGAGACTGTGGTAGCTATCATATGAAGTGGGATGGGAGGAGGGGGGGGGAGGAATTTGACCAAAAGTGGGAATAAGAGGGAATAATCTACAAATAAGAGGGGAATAATCTACAAATAAGAGGGGAATAATCTACAAATAAGACAAAGAAAAATGGTGACAAGGTGGAAGAAAGGGAAAAAAAATGCAGGGGCGTGTTCATTAAACAGAGCAAAGAAAGGTAGAAATAAACCTGGTCAAGAAAAGTGGGTATAATTCTAACCAGAAAGTGGACAAAGTCATAGCCAATAAAATATGACATAATCATGGCCAATAAAAGTGGACACAATCCTGGCCCAGAAAGGTGGACATAATCCTATGAATGATGATAATATAACGAAGAATAATAATGTTCTACCAATGTGTGTCCTACCTGAAACGTTCTGCCCAAAGTTCTACCAATGTGTGTCCTACCTGAAACGTTCTGCCCAATGTTCTACCACTGTGTGTCCTACCTGAAACGTTCTGCCCAATGTTCTACCAATGTGTGTCCTACCTGAAACGTTCTGCCCAATGTTCTACCAATGTGTGTCCTACCTGAAACGTTCTGCCCAATGTTCTACCAATGTGTGTCCTACCTGAAACGTTCTGCCCAATGTTCTACCACTGTGTGTCCTACCTGAAACGTTCTGCCCAATGTTCTACCAATGTGTGTCCTACCTGAAACGTTCTGCCCAATGTTCTACCAATGTGTGTCCTACCTGAAACGTTCTGCCCAATGTTCTACCACTGTGTGTCCTACCTGAAACGTTCTGCCCAATGTTCTACCAATGTGTGTCCTACTGAAACGTTCTGCCCAATGTTCTACCACTGTGTGTCCTACCTGAAACGTTCTGTCCAATGTTCTACCAATGTGTGTCCTACCTGAAACGTTCTGCCCAATGTTCTACCAATGTGTGTCCTACCTGAAACGTTCTGCCCAATGTTCTACCAATGTGTGTCCTACCCGAAACGTTCTGCCCAATGTTCTACCAATGTGTGTCTACCTGAAACGTTCTGCCCAATGTTCTACCAATGTGTGTCCTACCTGAAACGTTCTGTCCAATGTTCTACCAATGTGTGTCCTACCTGAAACGTTCTGCCCAATGTTCTACCAATGTGTGTCCTACCTAAAACGTTCTGCCTAATGTTCTACCACTGTGTGTCCTACCTGAAACGTTCTGCCCAATGTTCTACCAATGTGTGTCCTACTGACGATGTTCCATCTAATGTTCTACCAATGTGTGTCCTACTGGAGATGTTTGTCCTGACGTCATCACTAACACATCATCCTCTAGGTCTCCTATCCTTTTTTTCCTTGTTTCTTCTTACAAACATCAACTTACTAAAGTACCACTGTTATACCGCATTAATTTAACTGCGAAATGAATCTTTTTACGCGCTACCACGAATTTAAACCACCCCCTACCCGTATCAGTTTTAATCATGAGTGGTATGTAGTTGACTATCAATACTGCAAGCACAGTGGGGTTTATCCACAATGCCACATTGTGACGGAAGCAGTGAGCCGTGTCGAACAACAAGAAAGCTGTGCACGAGTCGTCACTTATTGAAGCATAATGCGGCATGTTTTTACTGAAATCTGATATCTATCAAATAAGTAAATAAACAATGCAAGTCTTCTTTTAATACAGATATTATCATGACAAAGAAAATGATACATCTTCATCGAATCTCTGGGATGTTTTGGTTGTTTGTGGTTGGTCTTGTGTCAACGGTGGAGTCGGCAAACACAACCATAGACACTACCATTGGAACAGTGTCTGGAAGTGTGGTGGTACACCAGGGCGTTAATGTCAGCCTGTTCTACGGGATCCCTTACGCCACCCCCAATTGGAGATCTACGATTTAAGGTAATAACAAAGAGTGTGTCAATCATTTAGATGTAGACCAATCAGAACCTTAGGTTAATCTGAATATACGATTTCTATCCCAACGTTGTGCTAGCAATGCCAGACTTGGACTCTATAGACTCAAGGACAATCAGAAAAAATAACCTCTACCGAGATGAAATGTGTCAGACGAATGACAGGAAACAGGCCGGGAGATAAGATCGGAAATAAAGAACTAAGAAAATAGCTAGGAATAATTCCCGCCATAGAATACATAAAGAAACAACAGATAACATGGTTTGGTCACGTGATAAGAACGAAAGATCAAAACACAACACAACGAGCCTTCAATAAATGTTTCGAGAACACCAGACTCAAGGGTCGACCACGAAAAAGATGGATTGATGGAATATTAGAAACACTAGGAAACATAGCAGGAGAGGTTTACAGAAGGGGAAAAAGATGGATTGATGGAATATTAGAAACACTAGGAAACATAGCAGGAGAGGTTTACAGAAGGGGAAAAAGATGGATTGATGGAATATTAGAAACACTAGGAAACATAACAGGAGAGGTCTACAGAAGGGCAAAAGATGGATGATGGAATATTAGAAAGACTAGGAAACATCCGCAGGAGAGGTCTACAGAAGGGCAAAAGATGGATTGATGGAATATTAGAAACACTAGGAAACATAACAGGAGAGGTCTACAGAAGGGCAAAAGATGGATTGATGGAATATTAGAAAGACTAGGAAACATAGCAGGAGAGGTCTACAGAAGGGCAAAAGATGGATTGATGGAATATTAGAAACACTAGGAAACATAGCAGGAGAGGTCTACAGAAGGGCAAAAGATGGATTGATGGAATATTAGAAAGACTAGGAAACATCAGCAGGAGAGGCCAACAGAAGAACAAAAGATGGATTGATGGATATGCACGAGTATTGTCGATTATATTATCTTTCGCTCACAAACAATCGCCCCATTATAATTAGATTCATGATGGCGTGTGTAACGTTGAATGGTCGTTAACCTGAATCTGTCCTCTACGTAACTTGACTACATGATCTGTGGCCAGTTAGCTGAATCTGTCCTCTACGTAACTTGGCTACATGATCTGTGGCCGGTTAGCTGAATCTGTCCTCTACGTAACTTGACTACATGATCTGTGGCCGGTTAGCTGAATCTGTCCTCTACGTAACTTGGCTACATGATCTGTGGCCGGTTAGCTGAATCTGTCCTCTACGTAACTTGGCTACATGATCTGTGGCCGGTTAGCTGAATCTGTCCTCTACGTAACTTGGCTACATGATCTGTGGCCAGTTAGCTGAATCTGTCCTGTACGTAACTTGGCTACATGATCTGTGGCCAGTTAGCTGAATCTGTCCTCTAGGTAACTTGACTACATGATCTGTGGCCGGTTAGCTGAATCTGTCCTCTACGTAACTTGACTACATGAGCTGTGACCAGTTAGCTGAATCTGTTCTCTACGTAACTTGACTACATGAGCTGTGACCAGTTAGCTGAATCTGTCCTCTACGTAACTTGACTACATGAGCTGTGGCCGGTTAGCTGAATCTGTCCTCTACGTAACTTGGCTACATGATCTGTGGCCGGTTAGCTGAATCTGTCCTCTACGTAACTTGATTACATGAGCTGTGGCCGGTTAGCTGAATCTGTCCTCTACGTAACTTGACTACATGATCTGTGGCCGGTTAGCTGAATCTGTCCTCTACGTAACTTGACTACATGATCTGTGACCGGTTAGTTGAATCTGTCCTCTACGTAACTTGACTACATGAGCTGAGGCCGGTTAGTTGAATCTGTCCTCTACGTAACTTGACTACATGAGCTGAGGCCGGTTAGCTGAATCTGTCCTCTACGTAACTTGGCTACATGATCTGTGGCCGGTTAGCTGAATCTGTCCTCTACGTAACTTGACTACATGAGCTGTGGCCGGTTAGCTGAATCTGTCCTCTACGTAACTTGGCTACATGATCTGTGACCAGTTAGCTGAATCTGTCCTCTACGTAACTTGACTACATGAGCTGTGGCCGGTTAGCTGAATCTGTCCTCTACGTAACTTGGCTACATGATTTGTGGCCGGTTAGTTGAATCTGTCCTCTACGTAACTTGACTACATGATCTGTGACCAGTTAGCTGATCTGTCCTCTACGTAACTTGACTACATGAGCTGTGGCCGGTTAGCTGATTCTGTCCTCTACGTAACTTGACTACATGAGCTGTGGCCGGTTAGCTGAATCTGTCCTCTACGTAACTTGGCTACATGATCTGTGACCAGTTAGCTGAATCTGTCCTCTACGTTACTTGACTACATGAGCTGTGGCCGGTTAGCTGAATCTGTCCTCTACGTAACTTGGCTACATGATCTGTGGCCGGTTAGTTGAATCTGTCCTCTACGTAACTTGACTACATGATCTGTGGCCGGTTAGCTGAATCTGTCCTCTACGTAACTTGACAACATGATCTGTGGCCGGTTAGTTGAATCTGTCCTCTACGTAACTTGACTACATGATCTGTGGCCGGTTAGCTGAATCTGTCCTCTATGTAACTTGACTACATGATCTGTGGCCAGTTAGCTGAATCTGTCCTCTACGTAACTTGACTACATGATCTGTGGCCGTTAGCTGAATCTGTCCTCTACGTAACTTGACTACATGATCTGTGGCCGGTTAGCTGAATCTGTCCTCTACGTAACTTGGCTACATGATCTGTGGCCGGTTAGCTGAATCTGTCCTCTATGTAACTTGGCTACATGATCTGTGGCCAGTTAGCTGAATCTGTCCTGTACGTAACTTGGCTACATGATCTGTGGCCGGTTAGCTGAATCTGTCCTCTACGTAACTTGACTACATGATCTGTGGCCGGTTAGCTGAATCTGTCCTCTACGTAACTTGACTACATGATCTGTGGCCGGTTAGCTGAATCTGTCCTCTACGTAACTTGACTACATGATCTGTGTCCAGTTAGCTGAATCTGTCCTCTACGTAACTTGATTACATGATCTGTGCCCAGTTAGCTGAATCTGTCCTCTACGTAACGTGACTACATGATCTGTGCCCAGTTAGCTGAATCTGTCCTCTACGTAACTTGGCTACATGATCTGTGGCCGGTTAACTGAATCTGTCCTCTACGTAACTTGACTACGTGATCTGTGGCCAGTTAGCTGAATCTGTCCTCTACGTAACTTGACTACATGATCTGTGGCTAGTTAGCTGAATCTGTCCTGTACGTAACTTGACTACATGATCTGTGCCCAGTTAGCTGAATCTGTCCTCTACGTAACTTGACTACGTGATCTGTGACCGGTTAGCTGAATCTGTCCTCTACGTAACTTGGCTACGTGATCTGTGGCCGGTTAGCTGAATCTGTCCTCTACGTAACTTGGCTACGTGATCTGGTGGACTGTTACACAATAGAGAGTTTTGACAAAGCATGGAGACATCAACACAGCGATCGCGTAGAATCAGCTGCCACTCAAACACGTTCAGCCCTAACTGGGTTGCATTAATCTAGCGTCACAACAAGAGCAAATTCAGGAACTCTGCAATCAAACCACGTGACTTACTCTCATCCTTCTGAATTTCTTATCTCTACCACAACTTTGCCGCAATAGCTCAGTGGTTAGTGAACTGGACTACAAACAACAAGAGATCGGGTTCGATCCTGATCGACGGCTTCCGGGTTCACCTAGATGGGTACCGGATTTTTTCTGGGAAATAAAGCGGCACGGGCGTAATACTGACCACATTGCCCATGTGCCGAAGGTCTATAAAAATGATGGCCACTAACACCATTTTCCCCAAACGCTACTTTGCGTGACGGGGTTCTTTACCATGTTTTTTTTTTTTTTAAACCACAACCGCTATTCCGTTTCTACTTACTATGTCTAACAAAACCTCTGAGTTTATTAACTGCCAGAGACGGACCAATCATTGCTAATATTCTTAATCTGTCATAATTGATATTGACAATAATGAAAGGTTTGTTTACAGTTGCCACTGAATGTCAGTGCCAGGTGGTAGCGTGCAAACATTGTTATTTATGACTAAATCACATCATGTATTTGTTGATGATACTCTAAGTCTGGCCCCTTGGTCCTGGCCTTGGCTCGGCCCTCGGTCAACCTTCAGTTGGTCACCACTGGTCTAGACTCTAAGGACAAGGGGTCGAGTTCGATTCTGGTGCTCCACCCAGTCTTAAACTGGTACCATAGACATAGTCCGGGTATAGAGTTGACTGTATCTACAGTCACAAAGAAATACCTGACTCCGACAGCGAAATAAATCACAGGGTCACAAAGATAATACCTGACTCCGACAGCGAACTAAAACACAAAGTCACAAATAAAACATAATACCTGACTCCGACATTGTCCTGACATAAGAGATAATACTGACTCAGACAGTGAGCTAAAATAAAGTCACAAAGATGATACGTCTCACCATGGCAGCAGTTAATATATATTTCTATATTCTTACTGTTGATGTCCATGTTTGACAATGATAACACAATATTGACGGGTAGACTACGACATCATGATTTAGCTTCAACAAAGTGACACGGACGTTACGTTGTGGATATTCCTCAGCCTCCGGTGCCAGCGCAGGCTTGGACTGGGGTCAAGGACGCCAAGAATTTGTCAAGGTCATGCTGGCAGGATATCGACACGAGCTTTAACCGAAGCTACAGCGTGGATATGTGGAACGCTAACACTGAGTTAAGGTATGGATAATGGATAGGGTATAGTACTGGGTGGATATAGAACATGGATATGTGGAACGCTAACACTGAGTTAAGGTATGGATAATGGATAGGGTATAGTACTGGGTGGATATAGAACATGGATATGTGCAACGCTAACACTGAGTTAAGGTATGGATAGTGGATAGGGTATAGTACTGGGTGGATATAGAACATGGATATGTGGAACGCTAACACTGAGTTAAGGTATGGATAATTGATAACATAAAGTACGTGGTTAAATCATGAAGTGTGGCATTAGTAATGCACTAGTGGATAGTACAGAGGACAGTGTGTTGTATAAGGACTCAGATTCTGATGTAGAAGAATTTTCATGCGAGTCTTAATTGAACTTTGAGGATGAATGTCTGGATTTTGATGAAATTAACAAGTTGTCATTCCTAGTCAGGTCATGTACTTCTTGAAAGTAAATAAATGTTTTAATTTACATTTGAAACCATATGAATTCACCGAATATATAATGAGACGGTTTTGTCTCTCACAAATGTGTACTAACAATAGAGTCGTCTAACACGCTGACAAATACGGTAATCATCATCATCGTGTGCCTTCTCTGCAACGAAGGTTGGCTACCATGGATCGCCATTCTACTCTGTTTCTTGCTTTGATGGTTCAGGCTGACATAGATTGACTTGTCCATCTTTTGATGTTACTCGTCCATGTTAGTCTTGGTCTGCCTCTGCCTCTTTTACCTTGTATTTTTCCTTCCAATATTACTCTTAGTAGGCTGTTGTGTCTTTTAACATGCCCAAAAATGTCATTTGTCTTGTCTTAATTGTATTTAGTAGTTCTCTTTTTATTTTCAGTTGTTTTAAAACTTCATCGTTTGTTATCTTTTGTTTCCATCCAATTCTACCTATTCTTCTATAAATCCACATTTCAAAGGCTTCAATTTTCTGTTCTGTTTTCTTGTCTAATGTCCATGTTTCTGCACCATACAGGAATATTGAGAAGACGTAACATTTTGCCATACTTAGTTTCAGCCCTGCTGAAATTTGTTTTAAATAGGGTAATATGAGATGTTATTGGGGGACTGGTTAACTGGAGGTCGGCATCTCTTGCCTCGAGACATAGAGGTTGTGGGTTCAAATCCCGGTTGCACCGGTTGGGATTTTTATTTACGATTTCTCTTTGCGGCAACCACCCCCGGTCTCAGCAGCGAGGCCCGGCTTGAAACATCAATTACTCATCGACGGAAAAAATATGAGTACCTCTGAAGTCGGAGTTATCTGCCTGTGCGGCGAGGGACCCCTGTGCACACGACTGCCGGGGAAAAATGGATTAAAGCGCAAAATTCAGTTCCTAGTCTCTAGGGACTTCGTCAGAGGTAAAAGCTGGCGAACGAAAAAAAAATTAGATGTTGTAGTTTTGTCACATTCACAGCTATACATTATTCATTGGTCGAAATTCTATCTATCTATCTATTGACCTTTCGAGCCGTTGCCGGCCCATAGGGCGTAGAACAAGATACACCTTCTCATATTTGAATTTTTGTTCTAGCAGTTTTCTTTTAAAGATATTTTATCAAATCTCGCCATTTGTCTCTGTTCTGTGCAAGCAGCTCTATCTCAATGAGGGAGCCGAATCCTGTTGCTGTGGTCGAAATTACAGCTGAGAAATCAGTGGCTGGTGATAACCAAAGTGGATAATTCATTTACTGATAGAAGGTATCGGTGTGATTTCTTTTATTGGTTGTATTTATTGTTGATATAGAGCCAATTCTGACCTATGGAGGAGAATCATGGACAGTTGACAAACAAATGATAAGACGATTAGAGGCCACAGAGATGGGATTTCTTAGAAGAATGTTGAAAGTTTCCTGGACAGCTAAAAAGACCAATGAGGACATTCTCAAAGAGGTCGACACTAAAAGGGAGCTCCTAAGAAACATCAGAAAGGACAATCATCATTTTTCGGACACATCATGAGAAGAGAAAAATTGAAATACTTGTTACAACTGGCAAAATACAGGGAAAGAAAGAACGCAGACGACAAAGAGAGTAGATACTAGCTAGCTTGGTGTCATGGCATGGAAAAAAGGCAACAACAGAACTGATACTAAGCACGGTGGACAGAGAATTGTGGAAGGGCATGATCATCTACGCCAATAGGTATGGCATATGATGATGATTTATATATGATAATTCATTACTGGTTTTATTTAGAGCTGATAACTCATTTGTTTTAAGAAACATGTTCATATAGATGATTACGTCTTTCTCACTGACCAATCAGCGAAGACTGCCTGTATTTAAATTTATGGATTCCTGAAGGCGCAACTCCCAAGGCTGTAATGGTGTGGATTTTTGGCGGTGGATTCTGGAGCGGGACATCCACTCTTGCTGTCTACAACGCTCTGACGCTGGCGGCCATGAACAGAGTCATTGTTGCGTCTTTTAACTACAGGTAGGAACGGTAATTGAGAATATTAGGTATACAAAATACGGAAATTGGCACAATATACAAACGGTTACTGAGAACATCATGTATAAAAATACGGATACCTTCACGATAGACAAACGATTACTGAGGACATTATGTATAAACATACGGAAACTATCACGATAGACAAACGGTTACTGCGGACATTATGTATAAACATATGGAAACTATCACGATAGACAAACGGTTATTGAGGACATTATGTAAAAACATACGGAAACTATCACGATAGACAAACGGTTACTGAGGACATTATGTATAAACTTACGGAAACTATCAACATAGACAAACGGTTATTGAGGACATTATGTAAAATCATACGGAAACTATCACGATAGACAAACGGTTATTGAGGACATTATGTATAAACATACGGAAACTATCACGATAGACAAACCGTTATTGAGGACATTATGTATAAACATACGGAAACTATCAACATAGACAAACGGTTATTGAGGACATTATGTAAAATCATACGGAAACTATCACGATAGACAAACGGTTATTGAGGACATTATGTAAAATCATACGGAAACTATCACGATAGACAAACGGTTATTGAGGACATTATGTAAAAACATACGGAAACTATCACGATAGACAAACGGTTATTGAGGACATTATGTAAAAACATACGGAAACTATCACGATAGACAAACGCATCAAACGCATCTTCAGCACTTTGCTGTAAATATGAATGGAAAACATTCTTCTGCTTTCTCACATATTCTCTCTATCCACGGCGCTATCTATTGATTGTATATCTTCATTATAATGTATCCCATCCTATCTTCATCTTTATCATTCGCTTCTAGTCCCTCTGTAACCAGAGCTTACCTGTACCTAATCAAGCCACAGCTTAGGGCCACACAATCCGAGGGGCCTCTTTTCAGCATTTGTTTCACATCTTTCATACCAGTCAGTAAAGTTTAGAGACCCGTCACGCCAAATGGCGTATAGTGAATATGGTGTTAGAGACCCGTCACGCCAAATGGTGTATAGTGAATATGGTGTTAGAGACCCGTCACGCCAAATGGCGTATAATGAAAATGGTGTCAGTGACCCGTCAAGCCAAATGGCGTATAATGAAAATGGTGTCAGTGACCCGTCACGCCAAATGGCGTATTGTGAATATGGTGTCAGTGACCCATCACGCCAAATGGCGTATAGGGAATATGGTGTTAGTGACCCGTCACGCCAAATGGCGTATAGGGAATATGGTGTTAGTGACCCGTCACGCCAAATGGCGTATATGGAATATGGTGTTAGTGACCCGTCACGCCAAATGGCGTATAGGGAATATGGTGTTAGTGACCCGTCACGCCAAATGGCGTATAGTGAATATGGTGTCAGTGACCCGTCACGCCAAATGGCGTATAGTGAATATGGTGTCAGTGACCCGTCACGCCAAATGGCGTATAGTGAATATTGTGTTAGTGACCCGTCACGCCAAATGGCGTATAGTGAATATTGTGTTAGTGACCCGTCACGCCAAGTGGCGTATAGGGAATATGGTGTTAGTCACCATAACTTTTACAGACCCTCGGCACATGATTTTTTGGGGTAATGTGGTCGGTATTACGCCTGTACCGCTTTACTTTCCCAGAAAAAAATCCGGTACCCATTTAAGGCTGTGTGAACCCGGAAGCTGTCGATCAGAATCAAAATGTTAGAGCCTTACAAAGCCTCAATCCGTCACTGTCTGTAACTAAAGCTACTTTTCCTATCTAAAAGTTATGATCTCGTGGAGATTTTTGTGTGGCAACCCTGTATGACGTCGTTACTTCAATGTGAAGTGTGGATGACGTCATGGCATCAGTAATTATATCATCATTAGTGCTGTCGCCCAGATGATAGATGACCTGAAACTTCTGATAGGCGTTGCCTTCACCACAGACTCCCTATCGATAGCCACATATCTCCACCTTCCTTGACAGTGAAACATGGTTGCCTTTTCCTGGTGGCTGGTTGGATTATAGGAGTTATTAACAAACTTCTGGTGATTCCTAACGTTCAGAGCGGGGGTTGAATCTATGAGGTCTGTGGGCGAGTTCAAGTAATCAAATTAATATTTTGTTTGTTTGTTTGTTTGTATGTTTGTTTGTTTGTATGTTTGGTTGTTTGTATGTTTGTTTGTTTGTATGTTTGTTTGTTTGTATGTTTGTTTGTATGTATGCTTGTATGTATGTTTGTATGTTTGTATGTCTGTATGTATGTTTGTTTGTTTGTTTCTTTGTTTGTATGTATGTTTGTTTGTTTGTATGTTTGTATATTTGTTTGTTTGCATGTATGCATGTATGTTTGTATATTTGTTTGTTTGTTTCTTTGTTTGTATGTTTGTATGTTTGTGTGTATGTATGTTTGTATGTTTGTATGTTTGTTTGTTTGTTTGTATGTATGTTTGTATGTTTGTTTATTTGTTTGTATGTTTGTATGTTTGTTTGTTTGTTTTATCATAGGATCTTCATCACTACACACCGGACAAACCCATAGGTGCTCCGATACCCCCCTCGAGAATCTCGAGAAGATCCTAGGAGAATCCTGGCCCACGTACACGACCACGGCCTGGGATCCACAGTTTGGGTGCAGGTTTCTTCTCACAACTTTGCCCGGGCAGCGGCATATATTCATGGCCAACTCTTTCGTATTTTAACTGCCGATGAAATTTTAACACGCGCGAGTACACACGGGACCTCTGGTTTATTGCCGTTATCCGAGAGGGCTAGACATCGGATCTCACTACCCAAGAGATCAGGGGAGGTAACGTCATCAAGAAACCACGGATGTATTTCCCCTATTTCTGAGAAACCACCACCACTTCTGGTGGGATTTGGACCCGGGTCCTTCCTGTCCTGAGGCTGACGTCATACCTTAGACCACTCATCCCCCGAGCTACATCCTCATTACGTCACGTTCTTTCATCCAGTAATTTGGATCCAAGAGATGCCCCTAGAATGTGTGCCAGGACAGAAGGCTGGGTGTTCAACACTGCAACCATCTATAGTATTAATAAAGCTCTTGCTGGGAAATTCTCCAACAACGTTAAGACAGAAACTGAAGCTCCCAGAGACGCTACAAAACTGGCTATCCAACACACAAATAACGTGCACAAGAAATTAGTTATAATGACTGATGCACTGCTAGTCCTAACTATCCAATACAAAAATAACGTGCACAAGAAATTAGTTATAATGACTGATGCACTGCCAGTCCTAACAGTTCTAAAAAAACAACAACACAGGAACAGTAACCTAGATGACTTGAGAACAATCCTAGACCAACTGTGCAATAACTTCCAGAGAGTGGTCACCCAGTGTATACCATCACACTGTAATATACACTGGAACGAACGCGCAGACAAATTAGCTAAAGAGGGAGGGAGATTACCACAAGAGAACCATCTGGTCAGCTACGATGAAGCCAAATCCATCATCAAAGGCCAGTACCATGAAAAATGAAAACGAGAACACCCAAAGTATAACGAGATGGATGGATACCTCCAACTATCAAGGAGGGATCAAGTCATCATACTTCGTCTACACGCAGGCCACAACAAAATGAGAAACCACATGTTCACCAAACTCAAAATAGGTACAACCAGTCTATGCCACTTTATATAGCCAATTTTTTAGTTGGCTGCGTGGCAGTGTGCCAAGCGTTCGGCTTCTCGTGGCAATGCGCGGTGCCACTGAGTACGGGTTCGATCCCACTTCGGACCATATATTGTTCTTCGTTTTTTTCTATTGTTGTTTGTCTGTCAATTTTTCCGAGCGCTAACACATACTTCTTTGTTCTAATATTCCCTATGCCACTTTACCCTGGATGACATGACAACAAAACATGTCCTACAGGATTGCCCCCAGCACACAGACCTGAGAAGGACAATGTGGTCCACACCCACCTCTCTGGAAGAGAAACTATACGGGGCAACCGAACCACTGAAACAGACAGCTGCCTTCATAAGGTAGTCCGGAGTCCTAGTCTGAATGACGTCATGATCGCAGAGGAAGAATAAGGCTCACGGTCTGAAAGGAATAACCCAAAGTTTGTGACGTTTTCGGTTTTGTGAGCAGAGACAGTTGTGGGCGATGTCAGCGTTCAAGTTGAAGACGTCACAAACTTTGGGTGATTACGGGATTTCCCTTCTTAGCCCGCAGGCCTTAGTAAAACTATAGAAGGATGTGGTTTTCAAGCGAGTCTGGGTTCGCCCGGACACCATGATCAAACTCCACAACAAATACTCGTCTTGCACTTTTTGTTTCTGATTCAGGGTTGGGCCGTTTGGCTTCCTGTACTGCGGCACGTCGGAGTGTCCGGGCAATGTCGGGCTTCTGGACCAGGCTATGGCACTTAAGGTAACATAACCTGTGGGGGCTACCTGTGGGAGCTATCTGTGGTGGCTACCTGTGGGGGCTACCTGTGAGGGCTAGCTGTGGGAGCTACCTGTGGGAGCTATCTGTGGGGGCTATCTGTGGGGGCTACCTGTGGGGGCTACCTGTGAGGGCTAGCTGTGGGAGCTACCTGTGGGAGCTACCTGTGGGGGCTATCTGTGGGGGCTACCTGTGGGGGCTACCTGTGAGGGCTAGCTGTGGGAGCTACCTGTGGGAGCTACCTGTGGGGGCTACCTGTGAGGGCTACTTGTGGGGGCTACCTTTGGGGGGGATACCTGTGAGGGTTACATTTGGGGGACAACTGTGTGGGGCTACCTGTGGGGGCTACCTTTGGGGGGATACCTGTGAGAGTTACATTTGGGGGACAACTGTGTGGGGCTACCTGTAGGGGCTACCTGTGAGGACTACCTGTGGGGGCTACCTGTCCCATTCGTTGCCGGTGTGGAGTGTGTCAACTATCAGACGGTATCTCACTTACACAACAAGTGGGTCTCTGGTCTGGATACAAATATTTGGTAGGGAGTGGGGAGGGGGTTCATCATCATCAAATGCAATGCTTGCTGGCGTAGGTGATGAGGTCTCTCCATAACTTTCGATCTCGACAGTTATTTATCATATCTCTTCGACCCTCAATTTTCCCAGTTGTTACAATATATTCCAGTTGTTCCCTTCTCATTACATGGCCAACAAATTATAATTGTTTCTTCCTAATATTGGAAATTAGCTCTCTTTTTGCTTTGACCTCTGAACATTTTCATTACTCTTCTTAGTTGTCCATGGTATTTTGAACATTATTCTGTAAAACCACATTTCTACAGCATCCATTAATTTCCTTGCCTGTTGTCCTATTGTCCATGATTAACATCTATATGCTAAGACTGGCTCTACATAACATTTAAGAACTCTTTTTCTTGTTTCTATTGTCAAAAATGGATTGCATAATATCTTCCTCATTTTTTGGAAAGCTGCTTTTGCCTGAGCCATTCTGCATCTGACCTCTGTTGTACATCTACCATCTGAGATTAACATTGTTCCCAGATATTTATATTCATTTACCTGTTTTAATATTGTTCCCCTTGTCTTTATTGTGCATTGCGGTGATGTCTTTTTCTTTATTGCAACTATTACTTCTGTCTTTTTGCTACTGAGACTGTGTCCTTTATTTTTGCTTTCCTTCACTATAATGTCTAACATTTCTTGTAACTCGTTTTCACTCGTAGCGATTAAGACTGTATGATTAAATTATCTATATTATGATTCATGATTGTACAAAGAAGTTACGACGGTGGTTTTCTGTTGCCTTCCGTTGGTTTGTTTACGGCTGGTTCCGCTAGCCTTTGACTAAAAAGTCTCACCCACAAGGCAGTGGGGTTGTTTACTTCAGGGTACCCTCCATTAGCCTTTTGATCTCCCGAGCTCACCTGCAAGGTATCAGGGAAGCCGCAGGTTGTACTGTCTACTGCATACAGTAGCAGGTAAAAATTACATGACCTGTCAGTCACTTACTTTGAAACACTTTGTAGTAAAACAAAATTACACGGTGACAGATATCTGAACTGAGAACAAAAAGTGGCGGGAACTTTGAAACACTTTGTAGTAAAACAAAGTTACACGGCGACAGATATCTGAACTGAGAACAAAAAGTGTTGGGAACTTTGAAACACTTTGTAGTAAAACAAAATTACACGGCGACAGATATCTGAACTGAGAACAAAAAGTGTTGGGAACTTTGAAACACTTTGTAGTAAAACAAAATTACACGGTGACAGATATCTGAACTGAGAACAAAAAGTGGCGGAAACTTTGAAACACTTTGTAGTAAAACAAAATTACACGGTGACAGATATCTGAACTGAGAACAAAAAGTGTCGGGAACTTTGAAACACTTTGTAGTAAAACATAGTTACACGGTTACTGAAACACTGACGCTAAAATAAGTCTCGTTCAGAGTTTACAGAGAGTGGTCTGTTCCTTGCATCATCATCTTGTGCTGCCTCCACGTCGAAGATTGGCTACAAAGAAAAACTATTTCACTCCTTTTTCTTTTCTATTATCTACATGGAATCAGTATCACTGCAGTTGGCAATTTCCCATATCCGCTCCACTCACGTCACAGCTCCCGCCCAGCGCGTTGACAAATTCTGTTGATACGGTCGACAAGGGTGCAGCCCTAATCTGAGAATAGGCGACGATTTCAAACGACTTCCATTGAATACAGAGTACACAGTCACTTCCTTACTCGACATCCCTCGACAACACATTTTGATTACAAACACAACCGTCTCTTGCTTTAAATGTGCTCAGTTCTCGTGTGTTCATCCCTTGATGTGGTCAGTCTACTTTCTCTCTCTCTGTCTCATTTGTCCATCCCTTGATGTGGTCAGTCCACTTTCTCTCTCACTGTCTCATTTGTCCATCCCTTGATGTGGTCAGTCAACTTTCTCTCTCCCTGTCTCGTGTGTCCATCCCTTGAAGCGGTCAGTCCACTTTCTCTCTCCCTGTCTCGTGAGTCCATTCCTTGATGTCGTCAGTCCACTTTCTCTCTCCCTGTCTCGTGAGTCCATTCCTTGATGTCGTCAGTCCACTTTCTCTCTCCCTGTCTCGTGAGTCCATTCCTTGATGTCGTCAGTCCACTTTCTCTCTCCCTGTCTCGTGAGTCCATTTCTTGATGTCGTCAGTCCACTTTCTCTCTCCCTGTCTCGTGAGTCCACTCCTTGATATGGTCAGTCCACTTTCTCTCTCACTGTCTCGTGTGTCCATCCCTTGATGTGGTCAGTCCAATTTCTCTCTCCCTGTCTCGTGTGTTCCTCCCAACCGTGAAGGCATACAGGCAAGTATTCTCTCTCTACTTTCTCAATCAATAAAGTCACTTGTCTTTGTGGCCATGACTGTTCAGGAGCTGCTGTTAGATTGATTTCTTCTCGGTTTTATTGATCGATAAATCGGGGACTGGCTGGTTGGTCTCGTGGCAAGACACAGGTCTCAAGACAAAGAGGTCTAACGATCAAATTGTTGGTCTCGAGGCAAGACACAGGTCTCAAGACAAAGAGGTCTAACGATCAAATTGTTGGTCTCGAGGCAAGACACAGGTCTCAAGATAAAGAGGTCTAACGATCAAATTGTTGGTCTCGAGGCAAGACACAGGTCTCAAGACAAAGAGGACTGACGATCAAATTGTTGGTCTCGAGGCAAGACACAGGTCTCAAGACAAAGAGGTCTAACGATCAAATCCTGGCTGCACCATTTGGGATTTTTATTTAGGATTTCTCTGTCTCTTTGGCAACCACCCGTGGTGTCAGCAGCAAGGCTCAGCTTGAAACGTCAACTTCCTCTTCTTCTTCCCTTTATCCTTTACCTTTCAGCGTCGAGGAGATATAATTTGCGGTCTTTATCTCTTCTGTTCGCCTCTCTTGCTGTTATGTTTCCTAGTGTTTCTAATATTACGTCAATCCATCTTTGTTTATTCATCGAGAGAAAAACTATGAATACCTCCGAAGACGGATTTATCTGCATGTGCGGAGAGAGACCACTGTGCACGCCACTGCCCGGGGTGGGGGGGGGGGGGAGGATAACAAGCAAAATTCAGTTCCTAGACTCTAGGGACTTAAGAGTAACTGACTGAAGAGTCCAGAGTCTTGAACGTATTAAAAATAATAATAATAATAATAAATAAAAGAAATGGGATCCAGTGGTCACTGACCAAACAACTTGATGATTTAGACTTTGCTGTTGACATAGCTCTCCTATCACGCAACCATCAACAGATGCAGGATAAAATGAGCATACTTGATGAGAGATCACAACAGCTAGGACTGAAGATTAATAGAGATAAGACCAACATTATGAGATTTAATACAGTTGGTAACAACCAAATAAAACTAGGAGACATAACTCTACTAGACGTACAATCTTACATATATCTGGGCAGTAATATAGATAAAGAAGGAGAAACAGAAAATGATACCAAAATAAGGATATCAAAAGCAAGAGAGCTTTCATTGCACTGTGAAACATATGGAAGTCCAAAGAAATTAGGTTAAATACAAAAATAAAAATCTTCAACTCAAATGTTAAGTCGGTCCTATTATATGGCTGTAAAACATGGAGAACAACAAAATTGGCAATCACGAAGATACAGACTTTCATTAATGGATGCTTACGCAGAATAAAAGGATGGAAATGGCAGGACAAAATCACTAACATAGAATTATGGAAATGTACCAGTAAAATACCAGTGGATAAAGAGATACAGTGAAGACGATAGCGCTGGACAGGACACACACTACTGAAGCCAACTGAGAGTATTACACAACAGGCCCTTTTTGGAATCCCCAGGGGAAAAGACAAAGAGGAAGACCAAGGAATTCTTGGAGAAGACTGATAGAAGCAGAGATGAAGATGATGGGGAAGACATGGAATGATCTTAAAAGAATGGCAAAAAATAGAACGACTTGGAAAGTGTCTGTTGAAGACCTATGCTCCACAGGGAGCTAAAAAGGTAGAATAATGATAATAATCATCTTCTCGTTATTTGTTATTCTTCGTTTCAGTGGATCAAAGATAACATGGAGAAAATTGGAGGTGACCCAACAAGAATAACGATCTTTGGTGAAAGTGCCGGAGCGACGAGTGTCGGCTTCCACTTGATGTCGCCCATGTCGAGGGACCTCTTCACCAACGCCATCATGATGAGCTCGTCTCCGACAGCCTTCTGGGCCATACAAGTTGTGTCTTGTAGATGTGTCCATGTTGTTGTTGTTGCTGTTTTTATTACTTGAGATGTAATGTTACAGAATAATGTTATGTAATACTGCTACAGAATAATGCTACAGAATAATGCTACAGAATAATGCTACAGAATAATGTTATATAATAATGTTACATAATAATGGTATATAATAATGTTATATAATACTGCTACAGAATAATGTTACATAATAATGTTATATAATACTGCTACAGAATAATGTTACATAATAATGTTATATAATAATGTTACAGAATAATGTTACAGAATAATGTTACAGAAAAATCGTTCAAACATCCAGGACAGCCAAATATTGAACCAATTTTTTTAAAAACTTAGCAAATTTTGGCCACAGCAGCGCCAAACTGGTCAATAAACAACAGCGCGGAAAGAGATATGGGGGGGGGGGGGGAGGTTTGCTGAAAGGTTGGTACTGAAATATGATGGAGAGACGAATGTGTTTATTATACCAATGATTAATAATAGGCAACACTTGCTGGGACAGGCAACACTCGCTGGGACAAGCAGCACTTGCTGGGACAGGCAACACTCGCTGGGACAAGCAGCACTTGCTGGGACAAACATCACACTTGCTGGGACAGGCAACACTTGCTGGGACAAGCAACACTTGCTGGGACAAGCAACACTCGCTGAGACAGGCAATACAAGGCAAGCAACACTTGCTGGGACAAGCAACACTTACTAGAACAAGCAACACTCGCGCAGTCAACACTTGTTGGGACAAGTCACGCTTGCTGGGACAGGCAACACTTGCTGGGACAAGCAACACTCGCTGAGACAGGCAACACTCGCTGAAACAGGCAACACTCGCTGGGACAAGCAACACTTGCTGGGACAAGCAACACTTGCTGGGACAAGCAACACTTGCTGGGACAAGCAACACTCGCTGAGACAGGCAATACAAGACAAGCAACACTTGCTGGGACAAGCAACACTTGCTGGGACAAGCAACACTAGCTGGGACAAGCAACACTTGCTGAGACAGGCAACACTCGTTGGGACAAGCAACACTTGCTGGGACATGCAACACTCGCTGGGTAAGGCAAGAGTCGCTGGGACAAGCAACACTTGCTGGGACAAGCAACACTTGCTAGGACTGGCAACACTTGCTTGGACAAACAACACTTGCTGGGACAGGCAACACTCGCTGGGACAGTCAACACTTGCTGGGACAATTCACGCTTGCTGGGACAGGCAACACTTGCTGGGACAAGCAACACTCGCTGAGACAGGCAACACTCGCTGGGACAAGCAACACTTGCTGGGACAAGCAACACTCGCTGGGACAAGCAACACTCGCTGAAACAGGCAACACTCGCTGGGACAAGCAACACTTGCTGGGACAAGCAACACTTGCTGGGACAAGCAACACTCGCTGAGACAGGCAATACTCGTTGGGACAAGCAACACTTGCTTGGACAAGCAACACTTGCTGAGACAGGCAACACTCGCTGGGACAAGCAACACTCGCTGGGTAAGGCAAGAGTCGCTGGGACAAGCAACACTTGCTTGGACAAGCAACACTTGCTAGGACAGGCAACACTTGCTGGGACAAACACCACTTGCTGGGACAGGCAACACTCGCTGGGACAAACAACACTTGCTGGGACAGGCAACACTTGCTGCTCTTTCAATATCTCTCTCAATATCTCTCTCAATATCTCTCTTTCAATATCTTTCTCAATATCTCACTCAATATCTCTCTCAATATCTCTCTCTCAATATCTCTCTCAATATCTCACTCAATACCTCTCTTTCAATATCTCTCTCAATATCTCTCTCAATATCTCTCTCAATATTTCACTCAATATCTCTCTTTCAATATCTCTCTCACTATATCTCTCACTATATCTCTCAAAATATCTCTCAATATATCTCTCAATATATCTCTCAATATATCTCTCAATATATCTCTCAATATATCTCTCAATATCTTTCTTAATATCTCTCTCAATATCTCTCTTAATATCTCTCTCAATTTTCTCTCAAAATTTCTCATTATCTCTGATAATCTATTGTTCTCTTTCAATCGCTAAATCTCTCTCCAAATCTCTCATTCTCTCTTCTAATCTCTATCTCTCCTAATTGCTCATTCTCTCTAGTAATCTCTCCATACACACCACCACCACCACCACCACCATCACAACCATCAACACCGGCAACAAACCGTTTCACAAATACACTACCACCACTGTACTGTAGACAGCCCCTCCCTAAAATCACCTCCCTTTGATCTGTACAGTCGCACGAGGTGGCCTTGAACCGAACCTGACCTTTAGCAGACTTCTCGACCCTTCAGCACGTGGCCTCAGCCAATCAGTGGCGTACTTGAGATCGGCCAGCCCACAACAGTTGCTAGCGACCCAATGGAAAGTGACCAACAATTACTTCGACCCGCCCTTTGCTCCAGTGATTGACGGAACCTTTCTGACCAAGCATCCAATGAGTTTGATCGAAAGTGGTCAGGTAAGAACATCCGCAACTCGATCATCTTTTTTTTTTTCTTTTTGAGATTTTGAAATAGACATGGTCGGGACAGATATATATTTACACAGCCTCTAAAACACAAGGAAATAGACATGGTCGGGACAGATATAGATTTACACAGCCTCTAAAACACAAGGAAATAGACATGGTCGGGACAGATATATATTTACACAGCCTCTAAACACAAGGAAATAGACATGGTCGGGACAGATATAGATTTACACAGCCTCTAAAACACAAGGAAATAGACATGGTCGGGACAGATATAGATTTACACAGCCTCTAAAACACAAGCAAATAAACATGGTCGGGACAGATATAGATTTACACAGCCATCAACAGCCTATGAAACACAAGATCTGGTATACGGTTGGTGATGTAAGAGAGAGACAGAAGAGACAGAGACATCATAAAGAACTAACATAACGCTAACTTTGACCAGTCACAGCATCGATGATCATTAACGCTCCCCGTCTTGGACCATTCCTATCCTCCCACTATACATGGATGTTTTTTTTTTCTCTTGTGGTTTCCTGGATAAAAACTGCCTTGCTATGTTTCCATTTATTTCCTGAACGTCCACTCTGCTCACCCCCCCCCCCAATCCAGATGAATGATGAGAATGTCAATGTCAGGATGAATAATGTCAGGATAAGATTCCTGTCTAGTATCAATGTCAGGATGAATAATGTCAGGATAAGATTCCTGTCTAGTATCAATGTCAGGATGAATAATGTCAGGATAAGATTCCTGTCTAGTATCAATGTCAGGATGAATAATGTCAGGATAAGATTCCTGTCTAGTATCAATGTCAGGATGAATAATGTCAGGATAAGATTCCTGTTTAGTATCAATGTCAGGATGAATAATGTCAGGATAAGATTCCTGTTTAGTATCAATGTTAGGATGAATAATGTCAGGATAAGATTCCTGTCTAGTATCAATGTCGGGATAAGATTCCTTTCTAGTATCAATGTCAGGATAACATCCCTATCGAGTATCAATGTCAGGATAAGATTCCTGTTTGTATCAATGTCAGGATAAGATTCCTGTCTAATATCAATGTCAGGATGAATAATGTCAGGGTAAAATTCCTGTCTAGTATCAATGTCAGGATAAGATTCCTGTCTAGTATCAATGTCAGGATAAGATTCCTATCTAGTATCAATGCCAGGATAAGATTCCTGTCTAGTATCAATGTCAGGATAAGATTCCTGTCTAGTATCAATGTCAGGATAAGATTCCTGTCTAGCATCAATATCAGGATAACATCCCTATCGAGTATCAATGTCAGGATAAGATCCCTGTCTAGTATCAATGTCCGGATAAGATTCCTGTCTAGTATCAATGTCAGGATAAGATTCCTATCTAGTATCAATGTCAGGATAAGATTCCTGTCTAGCATCAATATCAGGATAACATCCCTATCGAGTATCAATGTCAGGATAAGATCCCTGTCTAGTATCAATGTCCGGATAAGATTCCTGTCTAGTATCAATGTCAGGATAAGATTCCTATCTAGTATCAATGTCAGGATAAGATTCCTGTCTAGTATCAATGTCAGGATTAGATTCCTGCCTAGTATCAATGTCAGGATAAGATTCCTATCTAGTATCAATGTCAGGATGAATAATGTCAGGATAAGACTCCTGTCTAGTATCAATGTCAGGATGAATAATGTCAGGATAAGATTCCTGTCTAGTATCAATGTCAGGGTAAGATTCCTGTCTAGTATCAATGTCAGGATAAGATCCCTATCGAGTATCAATGTCAGGATAAGATTCCTGTTTGTATCAATGTCAGGATAAGATTCCTGTCTAATATCAATGTCAGGATGAATAATGTCAGGATAAGATTCCTGTCTAGTACCAATGTCAGGATAAGATTCCTGTCTAGTATCAATGTCAGGATAAGATTCCTATCTAGTATCAATGTCAGGATAACATCCCTATCGAGTATCAATGTCAGGATAAGATTCCTGTCTAGTATCAATGTCAGGATAAGATTCCTGTCTAGTATCAATGTCAGTATAAGATTCCTATCTAGTATCAATGTCAGGATAAGATTCATGTCTAGTATCAATGTCAGGATAAGATTCCTGTCTAGTATCAATGTCAGGATAAGATTCCTGTCTAGTATCAATGTCAGGATAAGATTCCTGTCTAGTATCAATGTCAGGATAAGATTCCTGTCTAGTATCAATGTCAGGAAAAGATTCCTGTCTAGTATCAATGTCAGGATAAGATTCCTGTCTAGTATCAATGTCAGGATAAGATTCCTGTCTAGTATCAATGTCAGGATAAGATTCCTGTCTAGTATCAATGTCAGGATAAGATTCCTGTCTAGTATCAATGTCAGGATAAAATTCCTGTCTAGTATCAATGTCAGGATAAGATTCCTGTCTAGTATCAATGTCAGGATAAGATTTCTGTCGAGTGGAACAGAGAAATCATACTTTGAGATATCATGGCCACTATCACCTTCGTACACTCCGAGTGGTTTAGTTGAGTTTAGTTTAGTTTTGTTTTGTTTAGTTTAGTTTAGAGTTTAGTTTTTAGTTAAATTTAGTTTAGTTTAGTTTAGAGTTTAGTTGAATTTGGTTTAGTTTAGTTTAGAGTTTAGTTTAGTTTAGTTTAGAGTTTAGTTTTTAGTTTAGTTTAGAGTTTAATTTTTAGTTTAGTTTGTAGTTTAGTTTTTAAGTTTAGTCTGGTCTTGTCTTGTTTAGAATAAGTAGTTCAGTTTAGTATAGAGTATTTTACTTTAGTTTAGCTAAGTGTAATGAGTGGTGTTTAGTTTAGTTTAGTTTAGTTTAGTTTAGTTTAGTTTAGTTTAGTTTAGTTTAGTTTAGTTTAGTTTAGTTTAGTTCAGTTCAGTTTAGTTTAGTCCATGTAACACTTCGGATATATCCGTACGTGCCGAGATCTTCTCCAACACTGGTTGTGCTAACGTCTGTAGCTAGTGGGCTGGTTTTCCCATCGAGGCTACCGTGGCAGGCCAGAGAGAACTAAACGGGTACCCAATAGGAGGAACAAGTGAAGTGTATGGGCAAGCCAGGATGTTCAAACAACAAGCTCTCGAGGCACCGCGGAGTGAAAGAGAAAAGGCGGTCATCATATTAAAATTGTGCTAGTAGTGATCATTAACATCACTGTCTCTCTTCCTACATCATGTTAAAACTATGCTAGTAGTGATCATTAACATCACTGTCTCTTCTCCTACATCATGTTAAAACTGTGCTAGTAGAGATCATTAACATCACTGTTTCTCCTCCTACATCATGTTAAAACTATGCTAGTAGTGATCATTAACATCACTGTCTCTCCTCCTACATCATGTTAAAATTGTGCTAGTAGTGATCATTAACATCACTGTCTCTCCTCCTACATCATGTTAAAACTGTGCTAGTAGTGATCATTAACATCACAGTCTCTCCTACATCATGTTAAAACTGTGCTAGTAGTGATCATTAACATAACTGTCTCTCCTCCTATATCATGTTAAAACTGTGCTAGTAGTGATCATTAATATCACTGTCTCTCCTCCTACATCATGTTAAAACTGTGCTAGTAGTGATCATTAACATCATTGTCTCTTCTCCTACATCATGTTAAAACTGTGCTAGTAGTGATCATTAACATCACTGTCTCTCCTCCTACATCATGTTAAAACTATGCTAGTAGTGATCATTAACATCACTGTCTCTCCTCCTACATCATGTTAAAACTGTGCTAGTAGTGATCATTAACATCCGTGTTTCTCCTCCTATATCATGTTAAAACTGTGCTAGTAGTGATCATTAACATCACTGTTTCTCCTCCTACATCATGTTAAAACTGTGCTAGTAGTGATTATTAACATCACTGTTTCTCCTCCTACATCATGTTAAAACTGTGCTAGTAGTGATTATTAACATCACTGTTTCTCCTCCTACATCATGTTAAAAACTATGCTAGTAGTGATCATTAACATCACTGTTTCTCCTCCTACATAATGTTAAAACTATGCTAGTAGTGATCATTAACATCACTGTTTCTCCTCCTACATCATGTTAAAACTATGCTAGTAGTGATCATTAACATCACTGTCTCTCCTCCTACATCATGCTAAAACTATGCTAGTAGTGATCATTAACATCACTGTCTTTCCATCTACATCATGTTAAAACTATGCTAGTAGTGATCATTAACATCACTGTTTCTCCTCCTACATCATGTTAAAACTATGCTAGTAGTGATAATTAACATCACTGTCTCTCCTCCTAAATCATGCTAAAACTATGCTAGTAGTGATCATTAACATCACTGTCTCTCCTCCTACATCATGTTAAAACTATGCTAGTAGTGATCATTAACATCACTGTCTCTCCTCCTCCATTATGTTAAAACTGTGCTAGTAGTGATCATTAACATCACTGTCTCTCCTCCTACATCATGCTACAACTGTGTTAGTAGTGATCATTAATATCACTGTCTCTCCTCCTACATCATGCTAAAACTGTGTTAGTAGTGATCATTAACATCACTGTCTCTCCTCCTACATCAGCCTAAAACTATGCTAGTAGTGATCATTAACATCACTGTCTCTCCTCCTACATCATGCTAAAACTATGTTAGTAGTAATCATGAACATCACTGTCTCACCTCCTACATCATGTTAAAACTCTGCTGGTAGTGATCATTAACATCACTGCCTCACCTCCTACATCATGTTAAAACTGTGCTAGTAGTGATCATTAACATCACTGTCTCTCCTCCTACATCATGCTAAAACTATGCTGGTAGTGATCATTAACATCACTGTCTCACCTCCTACATCACGCTAAAACTATGCTGGTAGTGATCATTAACATCACTGTCTCACCTCCTACATCATGCTAAAACAATGCTGGTAGTGATCATTAACATCACTGTCTCTCCTCCTACATCATGCTAAAACTGTGCTAGTAGTGATCATTAACATCACTGTCTCTTCTCCTACATCATGATAAACTATGCTTGTAGTGATCATTAACATCACTGTCTCTCCTCCTACATCGTGTTAAAACTGTGCTAGTAGTTATCATTAACATCACCGTCTCTCCTCCTACATCATGCTAAAACTGTGCTAGTAGTGATCATTAACATCACCGTCTCTCCTCCTACTGTCTCTCCTCCATCATGCTAAAACTATGCTAGTAGTGATCATTAACATCACTGTCTCTCCTCCTACATCATGCTAAAACTATGCTGGTAGTGATCATTAACATCACTGTCTCTCCTCCTACATCATGTTAAAACTGTGCTAGTAGTGATCATTAACATCACTGTCTCTCCTCCTACATCATGTTAAAACTGTGCTAATAGTGATCATTAACATCACTGTCTCTCTTCCTTCATCGTGTTAAAACTGTGCAAGTAGTGGTCATTAACATCACTGTCTCTCATCCTACATCATGTTAAAACTGTGCTAGTAGTCATCATTAACATCACTGTCTCTCCTCCTACATCATGTTAAAACTGTGCTAGTAGTGATCATTAACATCACTGTCTCTCCTCCTACAGCATGTTAAAACTGTGCTAGTAGTGATCATTAACATCACTGTCTCTCCTCCTCCATCATGTTAAAAATGTGCTAGTAGTGATCATTAACATCACTGGCTCACCTCCTACATCATGTTAAAACTGTGCTAGTAGTGATCATTAACATCACTGTCTCTCCTCCTACATCATGCTAAAACTATGCTAGTAGTGATCATTAACATCACTGTATTTCCTCCTACATCAGGCTAAAACTATGCTGGTAGTGATCATTAACATCACTGTCTCTCCTCCTACATCATGTTAAAACTTTGCTAGTAGTGATCATTAACATCACTGTCTCTCCTCCTACATCATGCTAAAACTATGCTAGTAGAGACCATTAACATCACTGTCTCTCTTCCTACATCATGCTAAAACTGTGCTAGTAGTGATCATAAGCATCATTGTCTCTCCTCCTACATCATGTTAAAACTATGCTAGTAGTGATCATTAAAATAACATTATCTCTTCCTACATAATGTTAAAACTATGCTAGTAGTGATCATTAACATCACTGTCTCACCTCCTACATCATGTTAAAACTGTGCTAGTAGTGATCATTAACATCACTGTCTCACCTCCTACATCTTGTTAAAACTGTGCTAGTAGTGATCATTAACATCACTGTCTTTCCTCCTAAATCATGCTAAAACTATGCTAGTAGTGATCATTAACATCACTGTCTCTCCTCCTACATCATGTTAAAACTATGCTAGTAGTGATCATTAACATCACTGTCTTTCCTCCTACATCATGTTAAAACTGTGCTAGTAGTGATCATTAACATCACTGTCTTTCCTCCTACATCATGTTAAAACTATGCTAGTAGTGATCATTAACATCACAGTCTTTCCTCCTACATCATGTGAAAAACTATGCTAGTAGTGATCATTAACATCACTGTCTCTCCTCCTACATCATGTTAAAACTGTGCTAGTAGTGATCATTAACATCACTGTCTTCCTCCTACATCATGCTAAAACTATGCTAGTAGTGATCATTAACATCACTGTCTCTCCTCCTCCATCATGTTAAAACTGTGCTAGTAGTGATCATTAACATCACTGTCTCTTCTCCTACATCATGCTAAAACTGTGCTAGTAGTGATCATTAACATCACTGTCTCTCCTCCTACATCATGCTAAAACTGTGTTAGTAGTGATCATTAACATCACTGTCTCTCCTCCTACATCAGCCTAAAACTATGCTAGTAGTGATCATTAACATCACTGTCTCTCCTCCTACATCATGTTAAAACTATGCTAGTAGTGATCATTAACATCACTGTCTCTCCTCCTACATCATGTTAAAACTATGCTAGTAGTGATCATTAACATCACTGTCTTTCCTTCTACATCATGTTAAAACTATGCTAGTAGTGATCATTAACATCACTGTCTCTCCTCCTCCATCATGTTAAAACTGTGCTAGTAGTGATCATTAACATCACTGTCTCTCCTCCTACATCATGCTAAAACTGTGTTAGTAGTGATCATTAACATCACTGTCTCTCCTCCTACATCATGCTAAAACTATGTTAGTAGTGATCATTAACATCACTGTCTCTCCTCCTACATCAGCCTAAAACTATGCTAGTAGTGATCATTAACATCACTGTCTCTCCTCCTACATCATGCTAAAAATATGTTAGTAGTAATCATGAACATCACTGTCTCACCTCCTACATCATGTTAAAACTCTGCTGATAGTGATCATTAACATCACTGCCTCACCTCCTACATCATGTTAAAACTATGCTGGTAGTGATCATTAACATCACTGTCTCACCTCCAACATCATGCTAAAACAATGCTGGTAGTGATCATTAACATCACTGTCTCTCCTCCTACATCATGTTAAAACTATGCTAGTAGTGATCATTAACATCACTGTCTCTCCTCCTACATCATGTTAAAACTATGCTAGTAGTGATCATTACCATCACTGTCTTTCCTTCTACATCATGTTAAAACTATGCTAGTAGTGATCATTAACATCACTGTTTCTCCTCCTACATCATGTTAAAACTATGCTAGTAGTGATAATTAACATCACTGTCTCTCCTCCTAAATCATGCTAAAACTATGCTAGTAGTGATCATTAACATCACTGTCTCTCCTCCTACATCATGTTAAAACTATGCTAGTAGTGATCATTAACATCACTGTCTCTCCTCCTCCATCATGTTAAAACTGTGCTAGTAGTGATCATTAACATCACTGTCTCTCCTCCTACATCATGCTAAAACTGTGTTAGTAGTGATCATTAACATCACTGTCTCTCCTCCTACATCATGCTAAAACTATGTTAGTAGTGATCATTAACATCACTGTCTCTCCTCCTACATCAGCCTAAAACTATGCTAGTAGTGATCATTAACATCACTGTCTCTCCTCCTACATCATGCTATAAAATATGTTAGTAGTAATCATGAACATCACTGTCTCACCTCCTACATCATTTTAAAACTCTGCTGATAGTGATCATTAACATCACTGCCTCACCTCCTACATCATGTTAAAACTGTGCTAGTAGTGATCATTAACATCACTGTCTCTCCTCCTACATCATGCTAAAACTATGCTGGTAGTGATCATTAACATCACTGTCTCACCTCCTACATCACGCTAAAACTATGCTGGTAGTGATCATTAACATCACTGTCTCACCTCCTACATCATGCTAAAACTATGCTAGTAGTGATAATTAACATCACTGTCTCTCCTCCTACATCATGCTAAAACTGTGCTAGTAGTGATCATTAACATCACTGTCTCTTCTCCTACATCATGATAAACTATGCTTGTAGTGATCATTAACATCACTGTCTCTCCTCCTACATCGTGTTAAAACTGTGCTAGTAGTTATCATTAACATCACCGTCTCTCCTCCTACATCATGCTAAAACTGTGCTAGTAGTGATCATTAACATCACCGTCTCTCCTCCTACATCATGCTAAAACTATGCTAGTAGTGATCATTAACATCACTGTCTCTCCTCCTACATCATGCTAAAACTATGCTGTAGTGATCATTAACATCACTGTCTCTCCTCCTACATCATGTTAAAACTGTGCTAGTAGTGATCATTAACATCACTGTCTCTCCTCCTACATCATGTTAAAACTGTGCTAATAGTGATCATTAACATCACTGTCTCTCTTCCTTCATCATGTTAAAACTATGCTAGTAGTGATCATTAACATCACTGTCTTTCCTCCTACATCATGTTAAAACTATGCTAGTAGTGATCATTAACATCACTGTCTCTCCTCCTACATCATGTTAAAACTATGCTAGTAGTGATCATTAACATCACTGTCTCTCCTCCTACATCATGCTAAAACTATGCTAGTAGTGATCATTAACATCACTGTCTCTCCTCCTCCATCATGTTAAAACTGTGCTAGTAGTGATCATTAACATCACTGTCTCTCCTCCTACATCATGCTAAAACTGTGTTAGTAGTGATCATTAACATCACTGTCTCTCCTCCTACATCATGCTAAAACTGTGCTAGTAGTGATCATTAACATCACTGTCTCTCCTCCTACATCATGTTAAAACTATGCTAGTAGTGATCATTAACATCACTGTCTCTCCTCCTACATCATGTTAAAACTATGCTAGTAGTGATCATTAACATCACAGTCTTTCCTTCTACATCATGTTAAAACTATGCTAGTAGTGATCATTAACATCACTGTTTCTCCTCCTACATCATGTTAAAACTATGCTAGTAGTGATAATTAACATCACTGTCTCTCCTCCTAAATCATGCTAAAACTATGCTAGTAGTGATCATTAACATCACTGTCTCTCCTCCTACATCATGTTAAAACTATGCTAGTAGTGATCATTAACATCACTGTCTCTCCTCCTCCATCATGTTAAAACTGTGCTAGTAGTGATCATTAACATCACTGTCTCTCCTCCTACATCATGCTAAAACTGTGTTAGTAGTGATCATTAACATCACTGTCTTCCTCCTACATCATGCTAAAACTATGTTAGTAGTGATCATTAACATCACTGTCTCTCCTCCTACATCAGCCTAAAACTATGCTAGTAGTGATCATTAACATCACTGTCTCTCCTCCTACATCATGCTATAAAATATGTTAGTAGTAATCATGAACATCACTGTCTCACCTCCTACATCATTTAAAACTCTGCTGATAGTGATCATTAACATCACTGCCTCACCTCCTACATCATGTTAAAACTGTGCTAGTAGTGATCATTAACATCACTGTCTCTCCTCCTACATCATGCTAAAACTATGCTGGTAGTGATCATTAACATCACTGTCTCACCTCCTACATCACGCTAAAACTATGCTGGTAGTGATCATTAACATCACTGTCACCCTCCAACATCATGCTAAAACAATGCTGGTAGTGATCATTAACATCACTGTCTCTCCTCCTACATCATGCTAAAACTGTGCTAGTAGTGATCATTAACATCACTGTCTCTTCTCCTACATCATGATAAACTATGCTTGTAGTGATCATTAACATCACTGTCTCTCCTCCTACATCATCGTGTTAAAACTGTGCTAGTAGTTATCATTAACATCACCGTCTCTCCTCCTACATCATTCTAAAACAGTGCTAGTAGTGATCATTAACATCACCGTCTCTCCTCCTACATCATGCTAAAACTATGCTAGTAGTGATCATTAACATCACTGTCTCTCCTCCTACATCATGCTAAAACTATGCTGGTAGTGATCATTAACATCACTGTCTCTCCTCCTACATCATGTTAAAACTGTGCTAGTAGTGATCATTAACATCACTGTCTCTCCTCCTACATCATGTTAAAACTGTGCTAATAGTGATCATTAACATCACTGTCTCTCTTCCTTCATCGTGTTAAAACTGTGCAAGTAGTGGTCATTAACATCACTATCTCTCATCCTACATCATGTTAAAACTGTGCTAGTAGTGATCATTAACATCACTGTCTCTCCTCCTACATCATGTTAAAACTGTGCTAGTAGTGATCATTAACATCACTGTCTCTCCTCCTCCATCATGTTAAAACTGTGCTAGTAGTGATCATTAACATCACTGTCTCTCCTCCTCCATCATGTTAAAAATGTGCTAGTAGTGATCATTAACATCACTGGCTCACCTCCTACATCATGTTAAAACTGTGCTAGTAGTGATCATTAACATCACTGTCTCTCCTCCTACATCATGCTAAAACTATGCTGGTAGTTATCATTAACATCACTGTATCTCCTCCTACATCAGGCTAAAACTATGCTAGTAGAGATCATTAACATCACTGTCTCTCCTCCTACATCATGCTAAAACTGTGCTAGTAGTGATCATTAGCATCATTGTCTCTCCTCCTACATCATGTTAAAACTATGCTAGTAGTGATCATTAAAATAACATTATCTCTTCCTACATCATGTTAAAACTATGCTAGTAGTGATCATTAACATCACTGTCTCACCTCCTACATCATGTTAAAACTGTGCTAGTAGTGATCATTAACATCACTGTCTTTCCTCCTACATCTTGTTAAAACTATGCTAGTAGTGATCATTAACATCACTGTCTTTCCTCCTACATCATGTTAAAACTATGCTAGTAGTGATCATTAACATCACTGTCTCTCCTCCTACATCATGTTAAAACTGTGCTAGTAGTGATCATTAACATCACTGTCTTTCCTCCTACATCATGCTAAAACTATGCTAGTAGTGATAATTAACATCACTGTCTTTCCTCCTACATCATAATAAAACTATGCTAGTAGTGATCATTAACATCACTGTCTTTCCTCCTACATCATGCTAAAACTATGCTAGTAGTGATCATTAACATCACTGTCTCTCCTCCTACATCATGTTAAAACTGTGCTAGTAGTGATCATTAACATCACTGTCTCTCCTCCTACATCATGCTAAAACTGTGCTAGTAGTGATCATTAACATCACTGTCTCTCCTCCTACATCATGCTAAAACTGTGTTAGTAGTGATCATTAACATCACTGTCTCTCCTCCTACATCAGCTAAAACTATGCTAGTAGTGATCATTAACATCACTGTCTCTCCTCCTACATCATGCTAAAACTATGCTAGTAGTAATCATTAACATCACTGTCTCACCTCCTACATCATGTTAAAACTCTGCTGGTAGTGATCATTAACATCACTGCCTCACCTCCTACATCATGTTAAAACTGTGCTAGTAGTGATCATTAACATCACTGTCTCTCCTCCTACATCATGCTAAAACTATGCTAGTAGTGATCATTAACATCACTGTCTCTCCTCCTACATCATGTTAAAACTGTGCTAGTAGTGATCATTAACATCACTGTCTCTCCTCCTACATCATGATAAACTATGCTAGTAGTGATCATTAACATCACTGTCTCTCCTCCTACATCATGTTAAAACTGTGCTAGTAGTGATCATTAACATCACTGTCTCTCCTCCTACATCATGCTAAAACTGTGCTAGTAGTGATCATTAACATCACTGTCTCTCCTCCTACATCATGCTAAAACTATGCTAGTAGTGATCATTAACATCACTGTCTCTCCTCCTACATCATGTTAAAACTATGCTAGTAGTGATCATTAACATCACTGTCTCTCCTCCTACATCATGTTAAAACTGTGCTAGTAGTGATCATTAACATCACTGTCTCTCCTCCTACATCATGTTAAAACTGTGCTAGTAGTGATCATTAACATCACTGTCTCTCTTCCTACATCATGTTAAAACTGTGCTAGTAGTGATCATTAACATCACTGTCTCTCCTCCTACATCATGTTAAAACTGTGCTAGTAGTGATCATTAACATCACTGTCTCTCCTCCTACATCATGTTAAAACTGTGCTAGTAGTGATCATTAACATCACTGTCTCTCCTCCTACATCATGTTAAAACTGTGCTAGTAGTGATCATTAACATCACTGTCTCTCCTCCTCCATCATGTTAAAAATGTGCTAGTAGTGATCATTAACATCACTGGCTCACCTCCTACATCATGTTAAAACTGTGCTAGTAGTGATCATTAACATCACTGTCTCTCCTCCTACATCATGCTAAAACTATGCTAGTAGTGATCATTAACATCACTGTATCTCCTCCTACATCATGCTAAAACTATGCTGGTAGTGATCATTAACATCACTGTCTCTCCTCCTACATCATGTTAAAACTGTGCTAGTAGTGATCATTAACATCACTGTCTCTCCTCCTACATCATGCTAAAACTATGCTAGTAGTGATCATTAACATCACTGTCTCTCTCCTACATCATGCTAAAACTGTGCTAGTAGTGATCATTAACATCATTGTCTCTCCTCCTACATCATGTTAAAACTATGCTAGTAGTGATCATTAAAATCACATTATCCTCCTACATCATGTTAAAACTATGCTAGTAGTGATCATTAACATCACTGTCTCACCTCCTACATCATGTTAAAACTGTGCTAGTAGTGATCATTAACATCACTGTCTCACCTCCTACATCATGTTAAAACTGTGCTAGTAGTGATCATTAACATCACTGTCTTTCCTCCTAAATCATGCTAAAACTATGCTAGTAGTGATCATTAACATCACTGTCTCTCCTCCTACATCATGTTAAAACTATGCTAGTAGTGATCATTAACATCACTGTCTTCCTCCTACATCATGTTAAAACTGTGCTAGTAGTGATCATTAACATCACTGTCTTTCCTCCTACATCATGTTAAAACTATGCTAGTAGTGATCATTAACATCACTGTCTTTCCTCCTACATCATGTTAAAACTATGCTAGTAGTGATCATTAACATCACTGTCTCTCCTCCTACATCATGTTAAAACTGTGCTAGTAGTGATCATTAACATCACTGTCTTTCCTCCTACATCATGCTAAAACTATGCTAGTAGTGATCATTAACATCACTGTCTTCCTCCTACATCATAATAAAACTATGCTAGTAGTGATCATTAACATCACTGTCTTTCCTCCTACATCATGCTAAAACTATGCTAGTAGTGATCATTAACATCACTGTCTCTCCTCCTACATCATGTTAAAACTGTGCTTGTAGTGATCATTAACATCACTGTCTCTCCTCCTACATCATGCTAAAACTGTGCTAGTAGTGATCATTAACATCACTGTCTCTCCTCCTACATCATGCTAAAACTGTGTTAGTAGTGATCATTAACATCACTGTCTCTCCTCCTACATCATGCCTAAAACTATGCTAGTAGTGATCATTAACATCACTGTCTCTCCTCCTACATCATGTTAAAACTATGCTAGTAGTGATCATTAACATCACTGTCTCTCCTCCTACATCATGTTAAAACTATGCTAGTAGTGATCATTAACATCACTGTCTTTTCTTCTACATCATGTTAAAACTATGCTAGTAGTGATCATTAACATCACTGTTTCTCCTCCTACATCATGTTAAAACTATGCTAGTAGTGATAATTAACATCACTGTCTCTCCTCCTAAATCATGCTAAAACTATGCTAGTAGTGATCATTAACATCACTGTCTCTCCTCCTACATCATGTTAAAACTATGCTAGTAGTGATCATTAACATCACTGTCTCTCCTCCTCCATCATGTTAAAACTGTGCTAGTAGTGATCATTAACATCACTGTCTCTCCTCCTACATCATGCTAAAACTGTGTTAGTAGTGATCATTAACATCACTGTCTCTCCTCCTACATCATGCTAAAACTGTGTTAGTAGTGATCATTAACATCACTGTCTCTCCTCCTACATCAGCCTAAAACTATGCTAGTAGTGATCATTAACATCACTGTCTCTCCTCCTACATCATGCTAAAAATATGTTAGTAGTGATCATTAACATCACTGTCTCCTCCTACATCATGTTAAAACTGTGCTAGTAGTGATCATTAACATCACTGTCTCTCCTCCTACATCATGTTAAAACTGTGCTAGTAGTGATCATTAACATCACTGTCTCTCCTCCTACATCATGTTAAAACTGTGCTAGTAGTGATCATTAACATCACTGTCTCTCCTCCTACATCATGTTAAAACTGTGCTAGTAGTGATCATTAACATCACTGTCTCTCCTCCTACATCATGTTAAAACTGTGCTAGTAGTGATCATTAACATCACTGTCTCTCCTCCTACATCATGCTAAAACTATGCTAGTAGTGATCATTAACATCACTGTCTCTCCTCCTACATCATGCTAAAACTATGCTAGTAGTGATCATTAACATCACTGTTTTCCTCCTACATCATGTTAAAACTGTGCTAGTAGTGATCATTAACATCACTGTCTCTCCTCCTACATCATGCTAAAACTATGCTAGTAGTGATCATTAACATCACTGTCTCTCCTCCTACATCATGCTAAAACTGTGCTAGTAGTGATCATTAACATCACTGTCTCTCCTCCTACATCATGTTAAAACTATGCTAGTAGTGATCATTAACATCACTTCTCTCCTCCTACATCATGTTAAAACTATGCTAGTAGTGATCATTAACATCACTGTCTCTCCTCCTACATCATGCTAAAACTATGCTAGTAGTGATCATTAACATCACTGTCTCTCTTCCTACATCATGCTAAAACTGTGCTAGTAGTGATCATTAACATCACTGTCTCTCCTCCTACATCATGTTAAAACTATGCTAGTAGTGATCATTAAAATCACATTATCTCTCCTACATCATGTTAAAACTATGCTAGTAGTGATCATTAACATCACTGTCTCACCTCCTACATCATGTTAAAACTGTGCTAGTAGTGATCATTAACATCACTGTCTCACCTCCTACATCATGTTAAAACTGTGCTAGTAGTGATCATTAACATCACTGTCTCTCCTCCTACATCATGTTAAAACTGTGCTAGTAGTGATCATTAACATCACTGTCTCTCCTCCTTCATCATGTTAAAACTGTGCTAGTAGTGATCATTAACATCACTGTCTCTCCTCCTACATCATGTTAAAACTGTGCTAGTAGTGATCATTAACATCACTGTCTCTCCTCCTACATCATGTTAAAACTGTGCTAGTAGTGATCATTAACATCACTGTCTCTCCTCCTACATCATGTTAAAACTGTGCTAGTAGTGATCATTAACATCACTGTCTCTCCTCCTACATCATGTTAAAAATGTGCTAGTAGTGATCATTAACATCACTGGCTCACCTCCTACATCATGTTAAAACTGTGCTAGTAGTGATCATTACATCACTGTCTCTCCTCCTACATCATGCTAAAACTATGCTAGTAGTGATCATTAACATCACTGTCTCTCCTCCTACATCATGCTAAAACTATGCTAGTAGTGATCATTAACATCACTGTCTCTCCTCCTACATCATGTTAAAACTGTGCTAGTAGTGATCATTAACATCACTGTCTCTCCTCCTACATCATGCTAAAACTATGCTAGTAGTGATCATTAACATCACTGTCTCTCTTCCTACATCATGCTAAAACTGTGCTAGTAGTGATCATTAACATCACTGTCTCTCCTCCTACATCATGTTAAAACTATGCTAGTAGTGATCATTAAAATAACATTATCTCTTCCTACATCATGTTAAAACTATGCTAGTAGTGATCATTAACATCACTGTCTCACCTCCTACATCATGTTAAAACTGTGCTAGTAGTGATCATTAACATCACTGTCTCACCTCCTACATCATGTTAAAACTGTGCTAGTAGTGATCATTAACATCACTGTCTTCCTCCTACATCATGCTAAAACTATGCTAATAGTGATCATTAACATCACTGTCTCTCTTCCTCATCGTGTTAAAACTGTGCAAGTAGTGGTCATTAACATCACTGTCTCTCATCCTACATCATGTTAAAACTGTGCTAGTAGTGATCATTAACATCACTGTCTCTCCTCCTACATCATGTTAAAACTGTGCTAGTAGTGATCATTAACATCACTGTCTCTCCTCCTCCATCATGTTAAAACTGTGCTAGTAGTGATCATTAACATCACTGTCTCTCCTCCTCCATCATGTTAAAAATGTGCTAGTAGTGATCATTAACATCACTGGCTCACCTCCTACATCATGTTAAAACTGTGCTAGTAGTGATCATTACATCACTGTCTCTCCTCCTACATCATGCTAAAACTATGCTGGTAGTGATCATTAACATCACTGTATCTCCTCCTACATCATGCTAAAACTAAGCTGGTAGTGATCATTAACATCACTGTCTCTCCTCCTACATCATGTTAAAACTGTGCTAGTAGTGATCATTAACATCACTGTCTCTCCTCCTACATCATGCTAAAACTATGCTAGTAGAGATCATTAACATCACTGTCTCTCTTCCTACATCATGCTAAAACTGTGCTAGTAGTGATCATTAGCATCATTGTCTCTCCTCCTACATCATGTTAAAACTATGCTAGTAGTGATCATTAAAATAACATTATCTCTTCCTACATCATGTTAAAACTATGCTAGTAGTGATCATTAACATCACTGTCTCACCTCCTACATCATGTTAAAACTGTGCTAGTAGTGATCATTAACATCACTGTCTCACCTCCTACATCTTGTTAAAACTGTGCTAGTAGTGATCATTAACATCACTGTCTTCCTCCTACATCATGCTAAAACTATGCTAGTAGTGATCATTAACATCACTGTCTCTCCTCCTACATCATGTTAAAACTATGCTAGTAGTGATCATTAACATCACTGTCTTCCTCCTACATCATGTTAAAACTGTGCTAGTAGTGATCATTAACATCACTGTCTTTCCTCCTACATCATGTTAAAACTATGCTAGTAGTGATCATTAACATCACTGTCTTCCTCCTACATCATGTTAAAACTATGCTAGTAGTGATCATTAACATCACTGTCTCTCCTCCTACATCATGTTAAAACTGTGCTAGTAGTGATCATTAACATCACTGTCTTTCATCCTACATCATGCTAAAACTATGCTAGTAGTGATCATTAACATCACTGTCTTTCCTCCTACATCATAATAAAACTATGCTAGTAGTGATCATTAACATCACTGTCTTTCCTCCTACATCATGCTAAAACTATGCTAGTAGTGATCATTAACATCACTGTCTCTCCTCCTCCATCAAGTTAAAACTGTGCTAGTAGTGATCATTAACATCACTGTCTCTCCTCCTACATCATGCTAAAACTGTGCTAGTAGTGATCATTAACATCACTGTCTCTCCTCCTACATCATGCTAAAACTGTGCTAGTAGTGATCATTAACATCACTGTCTCTCCTCCTACATCATGCCTAAAACTATGCTAGTAGTGATCATTAACATCACTGTCTCTCCTCCTACATCATGTTAAAACTATGCTAGTAGTGATCATTAACATCACTGTCTCTCCTCCTACATCATGTTAAAACTATGCTAGTAGTGATCATTAACATCACTGTCTTTCCTTCTACATCATGTTAAAACTATGCTAGTAGTGATCATTAACATCACTGTTTCTCCTCCTACATCATGTTAAAACTATGCTAGTAGTGATCATTAACATCACTGTCTCTCCTCCTAAATCATGCTAAAACTATGCTAGTAGTGATCATTAACATCACTGTCTCTCCTCCTACATCATGTTAAAACTATGCTAGTAGTGATCATTAACATCACTGTCTCTCCTCCTCCATCATGTTAAAACTGTGCTAGTAGTGATCATTAACATCACTGTCTCTCCTCCTACATCATGCTAAAACTGTGTTAGTAGTGATCATTAACATCACTGTCTCTCCTCCTACATCATGCTAAAACTGTGTTAGTAGTGATCATTAACATCACTGTCTCTCCTCCTACATCAGCCTAAAACTATGCTAGTAGTGATCATTAACATCACTGTCTCTCCTCCTACATCATGCTAAAAATATGTTAGTAGTGATCATGAACATCACTGTCTCACCTCCTACATCATGTTAAAACTCTGCTAGTAGTGATCATTAACATCACTGTCTCTCCTCCTACATCATGTTAAAACTGTGCTAGTAGTGATCATTAACATCACTGTCTCTCCTCCTACATCATGTTAAAACTGTGCTAGTAGTGATCATTAACATCACTGTCTCTCTTCCTACATCATGTTAAAACTGTGCTAGTAGTGATCATTAACATCACTGTCTCTCCTCCTACATCATGTTAAAACTGTGCTAGTAGTGATCATTAACATCACTGTCTCTCCTCCTACATCATGCTAAAACTATGCTAGTAGTGATCATTAACATCACTGTCTCTCCTCCTACATCATGCTAAAACTATGCTAGTAGTGATCATTAACATCACTGTCTCTCCTCCTACATCATGTTAAAACTGTGCTAGTAGTGATCATTAACATCACTGTCTCTCCTCCTACATCATGCTAAAACTATGCTAGTAGTGATCATTAACATCACTGTCTCTCCTCCTACATCATGCTAAAACTGTGCTAGTAGTGATCATTAACATCACTGTCTCTCCTCCTACATCATGTTAAAACTATGCTAGTAGTGATCATTAACATCACTGTCTCCTCCTACATCATGTTAAAACTATGCTAGTAGTGATCATTAACATCACTGTCTCTCCTCCTACATCATGCTAAAACTATGCTAGTAGTGATCATTAACATCACTGTCTCTCCTCCTACATCATGCTAAAACTGTGCTAGTAGTGATCATTAACATCACTGTCTCTCCTCCTACATCATGTTAAAACTATGCTAGTAGTGATCATTAAAATAACATTCTCTCCTCCTACATCATGTTAAAACTATGCTAGTAGTGATCATTAACATCACTGTCTCACCTCCTACATCATGTTAAAACTGTGCTAGTAGTGATCATTAACATCACTGTCTCTCCTCCTACATCATGCTAAAACTGTGCTAGTAGTGATCATTAACATCACTGTCTCTCCTCCTACATCATGCTAAAACTGTGCTAGTAGTGATCATTAACATCACTGTCTCTCCTCCTACATCAGCCTAAAACTATGCTAGTAGTGATCATTAACATCACTGTCTCTCCTCCTACATCATGCTAAAACTATGTTAGTAGTGATCATTAACATCACTGTCTCACCTCCTACATCATGTTAAAACTGTGCTAGTAGTGATCATTAACATCACTGTCTCTCCTCCTACATCATGTTAAAACTGTGCTAGTAGTGATCATTAACATCACTGTCTCTCCTCCTACATCATGTTAAAACTGTGCTAGTAGTGATCATTAACATCACTGTCTCTCCTCCTACATCATGTTAAAACTGTGCTAGTAGTGATCATTAACATCACTGTCTCACCTCCTACATCATGTTAAAACTGTGCTAGTAGTGATCATTAACATCACTGTCTCTCCTCCTACATCATGCTAAAACTATGCTAGTAGTGATCATTAACATCACTGTCTCTCCTCCTACATCATGCTAAAACTATGCTAGTAGTGATCATTAACATCACTGTCTCTCCTCCTACATCATGTTAAAACTGTGCTAGTAGTGATCATTAACATCACTGTCTCTCCTCCTACATCATGCTAAAACTATGCTAGTAGTGATCATTAACATCACTGTCTCTCCTCCTACATCATGCTAAAACTGTGCTAGTAGTGATCATTAACATCACTGTCTCTCCTCCTACATCATGTTAAAACTATGCTAGTAGTGATCATTAACATCACATCTCTCTCCTACATCATGTTAAAACTATGCTAGTAGTGATCATTAACATCACTGTCTCTCCTCCTACATCATGCTAAAACTATGCTAGTAGTGATCATTAACATCACTGTCTCTCTTCCTACATCATGTTAAAACTGTGCTAGTAGTGATCATTAACATCACTGTCTCTCCTCCTACATCATGTTAAAACTATGCTAGTAGTGATCATTAAAATCACTGTCTCTCTTCCTACATCATGTTAAAACTATGCTAGTAGTGATCATTAACATCACTGTCTCTCCTCCTACATCATGTTAAAACTGTGCTAGTAGTGATCATTAACATCACTGTCTCTCCTCCTACATCATGTTAAAACTGTGCTAGTAGTGATCATTAACATCACTGTCTCTCCTCCTACATCATGCTAAAACTATGCTAGTAGTGATCATTAACATCACTGTCTCTCCTCCTACATCATGCTAAAACTGTGCTAGTAGTGATCATTAACATCACTGTCTCTCCTCCTACATCATGTTAAAACTATGCTAGTAGTGATCATTAACATCACATTATCTCTCCTACATCATGTTAAAACTATGCTAGTAGTGATCATTAACATCACTGTCTCTCCTCCTACATCATGTTAAAACTGTGCTAGTAGTGATCATTAACATCACTGTCTCTCCTCCTACATCATGTTAAAACTGTGCTAGTAGTGATCATTAACATCACTGTCTTTCCTCCTACATCATGCTAAAACTATGCTAGTAGTGATCATTAACATCACTGTCTCTCCTCCTACATCATGTTAAAACTATGCTAGTAGTGATCATTAACATCACTTCTCTTCCTACATCATGTTAAAACTATGCTAGTAGTGATCATTAACATCACTGTCTCACCTCCTACATCATGTTAAAACTGTGCTAGTAGTGATCATTAACATCACTGTCTTTCCTCCTACATCATGCTAAAACTATGCTAGTAGTGATCATTAACATCACTGTCTCTCCTCCTACATCATGTTAAAACTATGCTAGTAGTGATCATTAACATCACTGTCTCTCCTCCTACATCATGTTAAAACTGTGCTAGTAGTGATCATTAACATCACTGTCTTCCTCCTACATCATGTTAAAACTATGCTAGTAGTGATCATTAACATCACTGTCTTCCTCCTACATCATGTTAAAACTATGCTAGTAGTGATCATTAACATCACTGTCTCTCCTCCTACATCATGTTAAAACTGTGCTAGTAGTGATCATTAACATCACTGTCTTTCCTCCTACATCATGCTAAAACTATGCTAGTAGTGATAATTAACATCACTGTCTCTCCTCCTACATCATAATAAAACTATGCTAGTAGTGATCATTAACATCACTGTCTCTCCTCCTACATCATGCTAAAACTATGCTAGTAGTGATCATTAACATCACTGTCTCTCCTCCTCCATCATGTTAAAACTGTGCTAGTAGTGATCATTAACATCACTGTCTCTCCTCCTACATCATGCTAAAACTGTGTTAGTAGTGATCATTAACATCACTGTCTCTCCTCCTACATCATGCTAAAACTGTGTTAGTAGTGATCATTAACATCACTGTCTCTCCTCCTACATCAGCCTAAAACTATGCTAGTAGTGATCATTAACATCACTGTCTCTCCTCCTACATCATGTTAAAACTATGCTAGTAGTGATCATTAACATCACTGTCTCTCCTCCTACATCATGTTAAAACTATGCTAGTAGTGATCATTAACATCACTGTCTTTTCTTCCTACATCATGTTAAAACTATGCTAGTAGTGATCATTAACATCACTGTTCTCCTCCTACATCATGTTAAAACTATGCTAGTAGTGATCATTAACATCACTGTCTCTCCTCCTAAATCATGCTAAAACTATGCTAGTAGTGATCATTAACATCACTGTCTCTCCTCCTACATCATGTTAAAACTATGCTAGTAGTGATCATTAACATCACTGTCTCTCCTCCTCCATCATGTTAAAACTGTGCTAGTAGTGATCATTAACATCACTGTCTCTCCTCCTACATCATGCTAAAACTGTGCTAGTAGTGATCATTAACATCACTGTCTCTCCTCCTACATCATGCTAAAACTGTGCTAGTAGTGATCATTAACATCACTGTCTCTCCTCCTACATCAGCTAAAACTATGCTAGTAGTGATCATTAACATCACTGTCTCTCCTCCTACATCATGCTAAAAATATGCTAGTAGTGATCATTAACATCACTGTCTCACCTCCTACATCATGTTAAAACTGTGCTAGTAGTGATCATTAACATCACTGTCTCTCCTCCTACATCATGTTAAAACTGTGCTAGTAGTGATCATTAACATCACTGTCTCTCCTCCTACATCATGTTAAAACTGTGCTAGTAGTGATCATTAACATCACTGTCTCTCCTCCTACATCATGTTAAAACTGTGCTAGTAGTGATCATTAACATCACTGTCTCTCCTCCTACATCATGTTAAAACTGTGCTAGTAGTGATCATTAACATCACTGTCTCTCCTCCTACATCATGCTAAAACTATGCTAGTAGTGATCATTAACATCACTGTCTCTCCTCCTACATCATGTTAAAACTATGCTAGTAGTGATCATTAACATCACTGTTTTCTTCCTACATCATGTTAAAACTGTGCTAGTAGTGATCATTAACATCACTGTCTCTCCTCCTACATCATGCTAAAACTATGCTAGTAGTGATCATTAACATCACTGTCTCTCCTCCTACATCATGCTAAAACTGTGCTAGTAGTGATCATTAACATCACTGTCTCTCCTCCTACATCATGTTAAAACTATGCTAGTAGTGATCATTAACATCACATTGTCTCTCTCCTACATCATGTTAAAACTATGCTAGTAGTGATCATTAACATCACTGTCTCTCCTCCTACATCATGCTAAAACTATGCTAGTAGTGATCATTAACATCACTGTCTCTCCTCCTACATCATGCTAAAACTGTGCTAGTAGTGATCATTAACATCACTGTCTCTCCTCCTACATCATGTTAAAACTATGCTAGTAGTGATCATTAAAATCACATTATCTCCTCCTACATCATGTTAAAACTATGCTAGTAGTGATCATTAACATCACTGTCTCACCTCCTACATCATGTTAAAACTGTGCTAGTAGTGATCATTAACATCACTGTCTCACCTCCTACATCATGTTAAAACTGTGCTAGTAGTGATCATTAACATCACTGTCTCTCCTCCTACATCATGTTAAAACTGTGCTAGTAGTGATCATTAACATCACTGTCTCTCCTCCTACATCATGTTAAAACTGTGCTAGTAGTGATCATTAACATCACTGTCTCTCTCCTACATCATGTTAAAACTGTGCTAGTAGTGATCATTAACATCACTGTCTCTCCTCCTACATCATGTTAAAACTGTGCTAGTAGTGATCATTAACATCACTGTCTCTCCTCCTACATCATGTTAAAACTGTGCTAGTAGTGATCATTAACATCACTGTCTCTCCTCCTACATCATGTTAAAACTGTGCTAGTAGTGATCATTAACATCACTGTCTCTCCTCCTACATCATGTTAAAACTGTGCTAGTAGTGATCATTACATCACTGTCTCTCCTCCTACATCATGCTAAAACTATGCTAGTAGTGATCATTAACATCACTGTCTCTCCTCCTACATCATGCTAAAACTATGCTAGTAGTGATCATTAACATCACTGTCTCTCCTCCTACATCATGTTAAAACTGTGCTAGTAGTGATCATTAACATCACTGTCTCTCCTCCTACATCATGCTAAAACTATGCTAGTAGTGATCATTAACATCACTGTCTCTCCTCCTACATCATGCTAAAACTGTGCTAGTAGTGATCATTAACATCACTGTCTCTCCTCCTACATCATGTTAAAACTATGCTAGTAGTGATCATTAACATCACATTATCTCTTCCTACATCATGTTAAAACTATGCTAGTAGTGATCATTAACATCACTGTCTCACCTCCTACATCATGTTAAAACTGTGCTAGTAGTGATCATTAACATCACTGTCTCTCCTCCTACATCATGTTAAAACTGTGCTAGTAGTGATCATTAACATCACTGTCTTTCCTCCTACATCATGCTAAAACTATGCTAGTAGTGATCATTAACATCACTGTCTCTCTTCCTACATCATGTTAAAACTGTGCAAGTAGTGTCATTAACATCACTGTCTCTCATCCTACATCATGTTAAAACTGTGCTAGTAGTGATCATTAACATCACTGTCTCTCCTCCTACATCATGTTAAAACTGTGCTAGTAGTGATCATTAACATCACTGTCTCTCCTCCTCCATCATGTTAAAACTGTGCTAGTAGTGATCATTAACATCACTGTCTCTCCTCCTCCATCATGTTAAAAATGTGCTAGTAGTGATCATTAACATCACTGCTCACCTCCTACATCATGTTAAAACTGTGCTAGTAGTGATCATTACATCACTGTCTCTCCTCCTACATCATGCTAAAACTATGCTAGTAGTGATCATTAACATCACTGTATCTCCTCCTACATCAGGCTAAAACTAAGCTGGTAGTGATCATTAACATCACTGTCTCTCCTCCTACATCATGTTAAAACTGTGCTAGTAGTGATCATTAACATCACTGTCTCTCCTCCTACATCATGCTAAAACTATGCTAGTAGAGATCATTAACATCACTGTCTCTCTTCCTACATCATGCTAAAACTGTGCTAGTAGTGATCATTAGCATCACTGTCTCTCCTCCTACATCATGTTAAAACTATGCTAGTAGTGATCATTAAAATAACATTATCTCTTCCTACATCATGTTAAAACTATGCTAGTAGTGATCATTAACATCACTGTCTCTCCTCCTACATCATGTTAAAACTGTGCTAGTAGTGATCATTAACATCACTGTCTCTCCTCCTACATCATGTTAAAACTGTGCTAGTAGTGATCATTAACATCACTGTCTTTCCTCCTAATCATGCTAAAACTATGCTAGTAGTGATCATTAACATCACTGTCTCTCCTCCTACATCATGTTAAAACTATGCTAGTAGTGATCATTAACATCACTGTCTTCCTCCTACATCATGTTAAAACTGTGCTAGTAGTGATCATTAACATCACTGTCTTCCTCCTACATCATGTTAAAACTATGCTAGTAGTGATCATTAACATCACTGTCTTTCCTCCTACATCATGTTAAAACTATGCTAGTAGTGATCATTAACATCACTGTCTCTCCTCCTACATCATGTTAAAACTGTGCTAGTAGTGATCATTAACATCACTGTCTTTCATCCTACATCATGCTAAAACTATGCTAGTAGTGATAATTAACATCACTGTCTTTCCTCCTACATCATGTTAAAACTATGCTAGTAGTGATCATTAACATCACTGTCTTTCCTCCTACATCATGCTAAAACTATGCTAGTAGTGATCATTAACATCACTGTCTCTCCTCCTCCATCATGTTAAAACTGTGCTAGTAGTGATCATTAACATCACTGTCTCTCCTCCTACATCATGCTAAAACTGTGCTAGTAGTGATCATTAACATCACTGTCTCTCCTCCTACATCATGCTAAAACTGTGTTAGTAGTGATCATTAACATCACTGTCTCTCCTCCTACATCAGCCTAAAACTATGCTAGTAGTGATCATTAACATCACTGTCTCTCCTCCTACATCATGTTAAAACTATGCTAGTAGTGATCATTAACATCACTGTCTCTCCTCCTACATCATGTTAAAACTATGCTAGTAGTGATCATTAACATCACTGTCTTTCCTCTACATCATGTTAAAACTATGCTAGTAGTGATCATTAACATCACTGTTTCTCCTCCTACATCATGTTAAAACTATGCTAGTAGTGATCATTAACATCACTGTCTCTCCTCCTACATCATGCTAAAACTATGCTAGTAGTGATCATTAACATCACTGTCTCTCCTCCTACATCATGTTAAAACTATGCTAGTAGTGATCATTAACATCACTGTCTCTCCTCCTCCATCATGTTAAAACTGTGCTAGTAGTGATCATTAACATCACTGTCTCTCCTCCTACATCATGCTAAAACTGTGTTAGTAGTGATCATTAACATCACTGTCTCTCCTCCTACATCATGCTAAAACTGTGTTAGTAGTGATCATTAACATCACTGTCTCTCCTCCTACATCAGCCTAAAACTATGCTAGTAGTGATCATTAACATCACTGTCTCTCCTCCTACATCATGCTAAAAATATGTTAGTAGTAATCATGAACATCACTGTCTCACCTCCTACATCATGTTAAAACTCTGCTGTAGTGATCATTAACATCACTGCCTCACCTCCTACATCATGTTAAAACTGTGCTAGTAGTGATCATTAACATCACTGTCTCTCCTCCTACATCATGTTAAAACTGTGCTAATAGTGATCATTAACATCACTGTCTCTCTCCTTCATCGTGTTAAAACTGTGCAAGTAGTGATCATTAACATCACTGTCTCTCATCCTACATCATGTTAAAACTGTGCTAGTAGTGATCATTAACATCACTGTCTCTCCTCCTACATCATGTTAAAACTGTGCTAGTAGTGATCATTAACATCACTGTCTCTCCTCCTCCATCATGTTAAAACTGTGCTAGTAGTGATCATTAACATCACTGTCTCTCCTCCTCCATCATGTTAAAAATGTGCTAGTAGTGATCATTAACATCACTGGCTCACCTCCTACATCATGTTAAAACTGTGCTAGTAGTGATCATTACATCACTGTCTCTCCTCCTACATCATGCTAAAACTATGCTAGTAGTGATCATTAACATCACTGTCTCTCCTCCTACATCATGCTAAAACTATGCTAGTAGTGATCATTAACATCACTGTCTCTCCTCCTACATCATGTTAAAACTGTGCTAGTAGTGATCATTAACATCACTGTCTCTCCTCCTACATCATGCTAAAACTATGCTAGTAGAGATCATTAACATCACTGTCTCTCTTCCTACATCATGCTAAAACTGTGCTAGTAGTGATCATTAGCATCATTGTCTCTCCTCCTACATCATGTTAAAACTATGCTAGTAGTGATCATTAAAATAACATTATCTCTTCCTACATCATGTTAAAACTATGCTAGTAGTGATCATTAACATCACTGTCTCACCTCCTACATCATGTTAAAACTGTGCTAGTAGTGATCATTAACATCACTGTCTCACCTCCTACATCATGTTAAAACTGTGCTAGTAGTGATCATTAACATCACTGTCTTTCCTCCTAAATCATGCTAAAACTATGCTAGTAGTGATCATTAACATCACTGTCTCTCCTCCTACATCATGTTAAAACTATGCTAGTAGTGATCATTAACATCACTGTCTTTCCTCCTACATCATGTTAAAACTGTGCTAGTAGTGATCATTAACATCACTGTCTTCCTCCTACATCATGTTAAAACTATGCTAGTAGTGATCATTAACATCACTGTCTCTCCTCCTACATCATGTTAAAACTATGCTAGTAGTGATCATTAACATCACTGTCTCTCCTCCTACATCATGTTAAAACTGTGCTAGTAGTGATCATTAACATCACTGTCTTTCCTCCTACATCATGCTAAAACTATGCTAGTAGTGATCATTAACATCACTGTCTTCCTCCTACATCATAATAAAACTATGCTAGTAGTGATCATTAACATCACTGTCTTTCCTCCTACATCATGCTAAAACTATGCTAGTAGTGATCATTAACATCACTGTCTCTCCTCCTACATCATGTTAAAACTGTGCTAGTAGTGATCATTAACATCACTGTCTCTCCTCCTACATCATGCTAAAACTGTGCTAGTAGTGATCATTAACATCACTGTCTCTCCTCCTACATCATGTTAAAACTGTGCTAGTAGTGATCATTAACATCACTGTCTCTCCTCCTACATCAGCCTAAAACTATGCTAGTAGTGATCATTAACATCACTGTCTCTCCTCCTACATCATGTTAAAACTATGCTAGTAGTGATCATTAACATCACTGTCTCTCCTCCTACATCATGTTAAAACTATGCTAGTAGTGATCATTAACATCACTGTCTTTCCTCCTACATCATGTTAAAACTATGCTAGTAGTGATCATTAACATCACTGTCTCTCCTCCTACATCATGTTAAAACTATGCTAGTAGTGATCATTAACATCACTGTCTCTCCTCCTACATCATGCTAAAACTATGCTAGTAGTGATCATTAACATCACTGTCTCTCCTCCTACATCATGTTAAAACTATGCTAGTAGTGATCATTAACATCACTGTCTCTCCTCCTCCATCATGTTAAAACTGTGCTAGTAGTGATCATTAACATCACTGTCTCTCCTCCTACATCATGCTAAAACTGTGTTAGTAGTGATCATTAACATCACTGTCTCTCCTCCTACATCATGCTAAAACTGTGCTAGTAGTGATCATTAACATCACTGTCTCTCCTCCTACATCAGCCTAAAACTATGCTAGTAGTGATCATTAACATCACTGTCTCTCCTCCTACATCATGCTAAAATATGTTAGTAGTGATCATTAACATCACTGTCTCACCTCCTACATCATGTTAAAACTCTGCTGTAGTGATCATTAACATCACTGTCTCTCCTCCTACATCACGTTAAAACTGTGCTAGTAGTGATCATTAACATCACTGTCTCTCTTCCTACATCATGTTAAAACTGTGCAAGTAGTGATCATTAACATCACTGTCTCTCATCCTACATCATGTTAAAACTGTGCTAGTAGTGATCATTAACATCACTGTCTCTCCTCCTACATCATGTTAAAACTGTGCTAGTAGTGATCATTAACATCACTGTCTCTCCTCCTACATCATGTTAAAACTGTGCTAGTAGTGATCATTAACATCACTGTCTCTCCTCCTACATCATGTTAAAACTGTGCTAGTAGTGATCATTAACATCACTGTCTCTCCTCCTACATCATGCTAAAACTGTGCTAGTAGTGATCATTAACATCACCGTCTCTCCTCCTACATCATGCTAAAACTATGCTAGTAGTGATCATTAACATCACTGTCTCTCCTCCTACATCATGCTAAAACTATGCTAGTAGTGATCATTAACATCACTGTCTCTCCTCCTACATCATGTTAAAACTGTGCTAGTAGTGATCATTAACATCACTGTCTCTCCTCCTACATCATGTTAAAACTGTGCTAGTAGTGATCATTAACATCACTGTCTCTCTTCCTTCATCGTGTTAAAACTGTGCTAGTAGTGATCATTAACATCACTGTCTCTCATCCTACATCATGTTAAAACTGTGCTAGTAGTGATCATTAACATCACTGTCTCTCCTCCTACATCATGTTAAAACTGTGCTAGTAGTGATCATTAACATCACTGTCTCTCCTCCTCCATCATGTTAAAACTGTGCTAGTAGTGATCATTAACATCACTGTCTCTCCTCCTACATCATGTTAAAAATGTGCTAGTAGTGATCATTAACATCACTGGCTCACCTCCTACATCATGTTAAAACTGTGCTAGTAGTGATCATTAACATCACTGTCTCTCCTCCTACATCATGCTAAAACTATGCTAGTAGTGATCATTAACATCACTGTATCTCCTCCTACATCAGGCTAAAACTATGCTAGTAGTGATCATTAACATCACTGTTTCTCTTCCTACATCATGTAAAAACTGTGCTAGTAGTGATCATTAACATCACTGTCTCTCCTCCTACATCATGCTAAAACTATGCTAGTAGAGATCATTAACATCACTGTCTCTCCTCCTACATCATGCTAAAACTGTGCTAGTAGTGATCATTACATCACTGTCTCTCCTCCTACATCATGTTAAAACTGTGCTAGTAGTGATCATTAACATCACTGTCTCCTCCTACATCATGTTAAAACTATGCTAGTAGTGATCATTAACATCACTGTCTCTCCTCCTACATCATGTTAAAACTATGCTAGTAGTGATCATTAACATCACTGTCTCTCCTCCTACATCATGTTAAAACTGTGCTAGTAGTGATCATTAACATCACTGTCTTTCCTCCTACATCATGCTAAAACTATGCTAGTAGTGATCATTAACATCACTGTCTCTCCTCCTACATCATGTTAAAACTATGCTAGTAGTGATCATTAACATCACTGTCTTCCTCCTACATCATGCTAAAACTATGCTAGTAGTGATCATTAACATCACTGTCTCTCCTCCTACATCATGTTAAAACTGTGCTAGTAGTGATCATTAACATCACTGTCTCTCCTCCTACATCATGTTAAAACTGTGCTAGTAGTGATCATTAACATCACTGTCTCTCCTCCTACATCATGCTAAAACTGTGCTAGTAGTGATCATTAACATCACTGTCTCTCCTCCTACATCATGCTAAAACTATGCTAGTAGTGATCATTAACATCACTGTCTCTCCTCCTACATCATGTTAAAACTATGCTAGTAGTGATCATTAACATCACTGTCTCTCCTCCTACATCATGTTAAAACTATGCTAGTAGTGATCATTAACATCACTGTCTTTCCTCCTACATCATGTTAAAACTATGCTAGTAGTGATCATTAACATCACTGTCTCTCCTCCTACATCATGTTAAAACTATGCTAGTAGTGATCATTAACATCACTGTCTCTCCTCCTACATCATGCTAAAACTATGCTAGTAGTGATCATTAACATCACTGTCTCTCCTCCTACATCATGTTAAAACTATGCTAGTAGTGATCATTAACATCACTGTCTCTCCTCCTACATCATGTTAAAACTGTGCTAGTAGTGATCATTAACATCACTGTCTCTCCTCCTACATCATGCTAAAACTGTGCTAGTAGTGATCATTAACATCACTGTCTCTCCTCCTACATCATGCTAAAACTGTGCTAGTAGTGATCATTAACATCACTGTCTCTCCTCCTACATCATGCTAAAACTATGCTAGTAGTGATCATTAACATCACTGTCTCTCCTCCTACATCATGCTAAAACTATGCTAGTAGTGATCATTAACATCACTGTCTCACCTCCTACATCATGTTAAAACTCTGCTGTAGTGATCATTAACATCACTGTCTCACCTCCTACATCATGTTAAAACTGTGCTAGTAGTGATCATTAACATCACTGTCTCTCCTCCTACATCATGTTAAAACTGTGCTAATAGTGATCATTAACATCACTGTCTCTCTTCCTTCATCGTGTTAAAACTGTGCAAGTAGTGGTCATTAACATCACTGTCTCTCATCCTACATCATGTTAAAACTGTGCTAGTAGTGATCATTAACATCACTGTCTCTCCTCCTACATCATGTTAAAACTGTGCTAGTAGTGATCATTAACATCACTGTCTCTCCTCCTCCATCATGTTAAAACTGTGCTAGTAGTGATCATTAACATCACTGTCTCTCCTCCTCCATCATGTTAAAAATGTGCTAGTAGTGATCATTAACATCACTGGCTCACCTCCTACATCATGTTAAAACTGTGCTAGTAGTGATCATTACATCACTGTCTCTCCTCCTACATCATGCTAAAACTATGCTGGTAGTGATCATTAACATCACTGTATCTCCTCCTACATCAGGCTAAAACTAAGCTAGTAGTGATCATTAACATCACTGTCTCTCCTCCTACATCATGTTAAAACTGTGCTAGTAGTGATCATTAACATCACTGTCTCTCCTCCTACATCATGCTAAAACTATGCTAGTAGAGATCATTAACATCACTGTCTCTCCTCCTACATCATGCTAAAACTGTGCTAGTAGTGATCATTAGCATCATTGTCTCTCCTCCTACATCATGTTAAAACTATGCTAGTAGTGATCATTAAACAACATTATCTCTTCCTACATCATGTTAAAACTATGCTAGTAGTGATCATTAACATCACTGTCTCACCTCCTACATCATGTTAAAACTGTGCTAGTAGTGATCATTAACATCACTGTCTCACCTCCTACATCATGTTAAAACTGTGCTAGTAGTGATCATTAACATCACTGTCTTTCCTCCTAAATCATGCTAAAACTATGCTAGTAGTGATCATTAACATCACTGTCTCTCCTCCTACATCATGTTAAAACTATGCTAGTAGTGATCATTAACATCACTGTCTTTCCTCCTACATCATGTTAAAACTGTGCTAGTAGTGATCATTAACATCACTGTCTTCCTCCTACATCATGTTAAAACTATGCTAGTAGTGATCATTAACATCACTGTCTTTCCTCCTACATCATGTTAAAACTATGCTAGTAGTGATCATTAACATCACTGTCTCTCCTCCTACATCATGTTAAAACTGTGCTAGTAGTGATCATTAACATCACTGTCTTTCATCCTACATCATGCTAAAACTATGCTAGTAGTGATAATTAACATCACTGTCTTTCCTCCTACATCATAATAAAACTATGCTAGTAGTGATCATTAACATCACTGTCTTTCCTCCTACATCATGCTAAAACTATGCTAGTAGTGATCATTAACATCACTGTCTCTCCTCCTCCATCATGTTAAAACTGTGCTAGTAGTGATCATTAACATCACTGTCTCTCCTCCTACATCATGCTAAAACTGTGCTAGTAGTGATCATTAACATCACTGTCTCTCCTCCTACATCATGTTAAAACTGTGCTAGTAGTGATCATTAACATCACTGTCTCTCCTCCTACATCAGCCTAAAACTATGCTAGTAGTGATCATTAACATCACTGTCTCTCCTCCTACATCATGTTAAAACTATGCTAGTAGTGATCATTAACATCACTGTCTCTCCTCCTACATCATGCTAAAACTATGCTAGTAGTGATCATTAACATCACTGTCTTTCCTCCTACATCATGTTAAAACTATGCTAGTAGTGATCATTAACATCACTGTCTCTCCTCCTACATCATGTTAAAACTATGCTAGTAGTGATCATTAACATCACTGTCTCTCCTCCTACATCATGCTAAAACTATGCTAGTAGTGATCATTAACATCACTGTCTCTCCTCCTACATCATGTTAAAACTATGCTAGTAGTGATCATTAACATCACTGTCTCTCCTCCTACATCATGTTAAAACTGTGCTAGTAGTGATCATTAACATCACTGTCTCTCCTCCTACATCATGCTAAAACTGTGTTAGTAGTGATCATTAACATCACTGTCTCTCCTCCTACATCATGCTAAAACTGTGCTAGTAGTGATCATTAACATCACTGTCTCTCCTCCTACATCATGTAAAACTGTGCTAGTAGTGATCATTAACATCACTGTCTCTCCTCCTACATCATGTTAAAACTGTGCTAGTAGTGATCATTAACATCACTGTCTCACCTCCTCCATCATGTTAAAAATGTGCTAGTAGTGATCATTAACATCACTGTCTCTCCTCCTACATCATGTTAAAACTGTGCTAGTAGTGATCATTAACATCACTGTCTCTCCTCCTACATCATGCTAAAACTATGCTAGTAGTGATCATTAACATCACTGTCTCTCCTCCTACATCAGGCTTAAAACTGTGCTGGTAGTGATCATTAACATCACTGTCTCTCCTCCTACATCATGTTAAAACTGTGCTAGTAGTGATCATTAACATCACTGTCTCTCCTCCTACATCATGCTTAAAACTATGCTAGTAGTGATCATTAACATCACTGTCTCTCTTCCTACATCATGCTAAAACTGTGCTAGTAGTGATCATTAGCATCATTGTCTCTCCTCCTACATCATGCTAAAACTATGCTAGTAGTGATCATTAACATCACATTATCCTCCTACATCATGTTAAAACTATGCTAGTAGTGATCATTAACATCACTGTCTCACCTCCTACATCATGTTAAAACTGTGCTAGTAGTGATCATTAACATCACTGTCTCTCCTCCTACATCATGTTAAAACTGTGCTAGTAGTGATCATTAACATCACTGTCTTCCTCCTACATCATGCTAAAACTATGCTAGTAGTGATCATTAACATCACTGTCTCTCCTCCTACATCATGTTAAAACTATGCTAGTAGTGATCATTAACATCACTGTCTCTCCTCCTACATCATGTTAAAACTGTGCTAGTAGTGATCATTAACATCACTGTCTTCCTCCTACATCATGTTAAAACTATGCTAGTAGTGATCATTAACATCACTGTCTTTCCTTCTACATCATGTTAAAACTATGCTAGTAGTGATCATTAACATCACTGTCTCTCCTCCTACATCATGTTAAAACTGTGCTAGTAGTGATCATTAACATCACTGTCTTTCCTCCTACATCATGCTAAAACTATGCTAGTAGTGATAATTAACATCACTGTCTCTCCTCCTACATCATGCTAAAACTATGCTAGTAGTGATCATTAACATCACTGTCTTTCCTCCTACATCATGCTAAAACTATGCTAGTAGTGATCATTAACATCACTGTCTCTCTCCTCCATCATGTTAAAACTGTGCTAGTAGTGATCATTAACATCACTGTCTCTCCTCCTACATCATGCTAAAACTGTGTTAGTAGTGATCATTAACATCACTGTCTCTCCTCCTACATCATGCTAAAACTGTGCTAGTAGTGATCATTAACATCACTGTCTCTCCTCCTACATCAGTTAAAACTATGCTAGTAGTGATCATTAACATCACTGTCTCTCCTCCTACATCATGTTAAAACTATGCTAGTAGTGATCATTAACATCACTGTCTCTCCTCCTACATCATGTTAAAACTATGCTAGTAGTGATCATTAACATCACTGTCTTCCTCCTACATCATGTTAAAACTATGCTAGTAGTGATCATTAACATCACTGTTTCTCCTCCTACATCATGTTAAAACTATGCTAGTAGTGATCATTAACATCACTGTCTCTCCTCCTAAATCATGCTTAAAACTATGCTAGTAGTGATCATTAACATCACTGTCTCTCCTCCTACATCATGTTAAAACTATGCTAGTAGTGATCATTAACATCACTGTCTCTCCTCCTCCATCATGTTAAAACTGTGCTAGTAGTGATCATTAACATCACTGTCTCTCCTCCTACATCATGCTAAAACTGTGTTAGTAGTGATCATTAACATCACTGTCTCTCCTCCTACATCATGCTAAAACTGTGCTAGTAGTGATCATTAACATCACTGTCTCTCCTCCTACATCAGCCTAAAACTATGCTAGTAGTGATCATTAACATCACTGTCTCTCCTCCTACATCATGCTAAAAATATGTTAGTAGTAATCATGAACATCACTGTCTCACCTCCTACATCATGTTAAAACTATGCTGATAGTGATCATTAACATCACTGTCTCTCCTCCTACATCATGTTAAAACTGTGCTAGTAGTGATCATTAACATCACTGTCTCTCTTCCTTCATCGTGTTAAAACTGTGCAAGTAGTGATCATTAACATCACTGTCTCTCCATCCTACATCATGTTAAAACTGTGCTAGTAGTGATCATTAACATCACTGTCTCTCCTCCTACATCATGTTAAAACTGTGCTAGTAGTGATCATTAACATCACTGTCTCTCCTCCTCCATCATGTTAAAACTGTGCTAGTAGTGATCATTAACATCACTGTCTCTCCTCCTACATCGTGTTAAAACTGTGCTAGTAGTTATCATTAACATCACCGTCTCTCCTCCTACATCATGCTAAAACTGTGCTAGTAGTGATCATTAACATCACCGTCTCTCCTCCTACATCATGCTAAAACTATGCTAGTAGTGATCATTAACATCACTGTCTCTCCTCCTACATCATGCTAAAACTATGCTAGTAGTGATCATTAACATCACTGTCTCTCCTCCTACATCATGTTAAAACTGTGCTAGTAGTGATCATTAACATCACTGTCTCTCCTCCTACATCATGTTAAAACTGTGCTAATAGTGATCATTAACATCACTGTCTCTCTTCCTTCATCGTGTTAAAACTGTGCAAGTAGTGGTCATTAACATCACTGTCTCTCATCCTACATCATGTTAAAACTGTGCTAGTAGTGATCATTAACATCACTGTCTCTCCTCCTACATCATGTTAAAACTGTGCTAGTAGTGATCATTAACATCACTGTCTCTCCTCCTCCATCATGTTAAAACTGTGCTAGTAGTGATCATTAACATCACTGTCTCTCCTCCTCCATCATGTTAAAAATGTGCTAGTAGTGATCATTAACATCACTGGCTCACCTCCTACATCATGTTAAAACTGTGCTAGTAGTGATCATTAACATCACTGTCTCTCCTCCTACATCATGCTAAAACTATGCTGGTAGTGATCATTAACATCACTGTATCTCCTCCTACATCAGGCTAAAACTATGCTGGTAGTGATCATTAACATCACTGTTTTTCTTCCTACATCATGTAAAAACTGTGCTAGTAGTGATCATTAACATCACTGTCTCTCCTCCTACATCATGCTAAAACTATGCTAGTAGAGATCATTAACATCACTGTCTCTCCTCCTACATCATGCTAAAACTGTGCTAGTAGTGATCATTAGCATCATTGTCTCTCCTCCTACATCATGTTAAAACTATGCTAGTAGTGATCATTAAAATAACATTATCTCTTCCTACATCATGTTAAAACTATGCTAGTAGTGATCATTAACATCACTGTCTCACCTCCTACATCATGTTAAAACTGTGCTAGTAGTGATCATTAACATCACTGTCTCACCTCCTACATCTTGTTAAAACTGTGCTAGTAGTGATCATTAACATCACTGTCTTTCCTCCTAAATCATGCTAAAACTATGCTAGTAGTGATCATTAACATCACTGTCTCTCCTCCTACATCATGTTAAAACTATGCTAGTAGTGATCATTAACATCACTGTCTTTCCTCCTACATCATGTTAAAACTGTGCTAGTAGTGATCATTAACATCACTGTCTTTCCTCCTACATCATGTTAAAACTATGCTAGTAGTGATCATTAACATCACTGTCTTTCCTCCTACATCATGTTAAAACTATGCTAGTAGTGATCATTAACATCACTGTCTCTCCTCCTACATCATGTTAAAACTGTGCTAGTAGTGATCATTAACATCACTGTCTTTCCTCCTACATCATGCTAAAACTATGCTAGTAGTGATAATTAACATCACTGTCTTTCCTCCTACATCATAATAAAACTATGCTAGTAGTGATCATTAACATCACTGTCTTTCCTCCTACATCATGCTAAAACTATGCTAGTAGTGATCATTAACATCACTGTCTCTCCTCCTACATCATGTTAAAACTGTGCTAGTAGTGATCATTAACATCACTGTCTCTCCTCCTACATCATGCTAAAACTATGCTAGTAGTGATCATTAACATCACTGTCTCTCCTCCTACATCATGCTAAAACTAAGCTGGTAGTGATCATTAACATCACTGTCTCTCCTCCTACATCATGTTAAAACTGTGCTAGTAGTGATCATTAACATCACTGTCTCTCCTCCTACATCATGCTAAAACTATGCTAGTAGAGATCATTAACATCACTGTCTCTCTCCTACATCATGCTAAAACTGTGCTAGTAGTGATCATTAGCATCACTGTCTCTCCTCCTACATCATGTTAAAACTATGCTAGTAGTGATCATTAAAATAACATTATCTCTTCCTACATCATGTTAAAACTATGCTAGTAGTGATCATTAACATCACTGTCTCACCTCCTACATCATGTTAAAACTGTGCTAGTAGTGATCATTAACATCACTGTCTCTCCTCCTACATCATGTTAAAACTGTGCTAGTAGTGATCATTAACATCACTGTCTCTCCTCCTACATCATGTTAAAACTGTGCTAATAGTGATCATTAACATCACTGTCTCTCTTCCTTCATCGTGTTAAAACTGTGCAAGTAGTGGTCATTAACATCACTGTCTCTCATCCTACATCATGTTAAAACTGTGCTAGTAGTGATCATTAACATCACTGTCTCTCCTCCTACATCATGTTAAAACTGTGCTAGTAGTGATAATTAACATCACTGTCTCTCCTCCTCCATCATGTTAAAACTGTGCTAGTAGTGATCATTAACATCACTGTCTCTCCTCCTCCATCATGTTAAAAATGTGCTAGTAGTGATCATTAACATCACTGGCTCACCTCCTACATCATGTTAAAACTGTGCTAGTAGTGATCATTACATCACTGTCTCTCCTCCTACATCATGCTAAAACTATGCTGGTAGTGATCATTAACATCACTGTATCTCCTCCTACATCAGGCTAAAACTAAGCTGGTAGTGATCATTAACATCACTGTCTCTCCTCCTACATCATGTTAAAACTGTGCTAGTAGTGATCATTAACATCACTGTCTCTCCTCCTACATCATGCTAAAACTATGCTAGTAGAGATCATTAACATCACTGTCTCTCTTCCTACATCATGCTAAAACTGTGCTAGTAGTGATCATTAGCATCATTGTCTCTCCTCCTACATCATGTTAAAACTATGCTAGTAGTGATCATTAAAATAACATTATCTCTTCCTACATCATGTTAAAACTATGCTAGTAGTGATCATTAACATCACTGTCTCACCTCCTACATCATGTTAAAACTGTGCTAGTAGTGATCATTAACATCACTGTCTCACCTCCTACATCTTGTTAAAACTGTGCTAGTAGTGATCATTAACATTACTGTCTTTCCTCCTAAATCATGCTAAAACTATGCTAGTAGTGATCATTAACATCACTGTCTCTCCTCCTACATCATGTTAAAACTATGCTAGTAGTGATCATTAACATCACTGTCTTTCCTCCTACATCATGTTAAAACTGTGCTAGTAGTGATCATTAACATCACTGTCTTTCCTCCTACATCATGTTAAAACTATGCTAGTAGTGATCATTAACATCACTGTCTTTCCTCCTACATCATGTTAAAACTATGCTAGTAGTGATCATTAACATCACTGTCTCTCCTCCTACATCATGTTAAAACTGTGCTAGTAGTGATCATTAACATCACTGTCTTTCATCCTACATCATGCTAAAACTATGCTAGTAGTGATCATTAACATCACTGTCTTTCCTCCTACATCATAATAAAACTATGCTAGTAGTGATCATTAACATCACTGTCTTTCCTCCTACATCATGCTAAAACTATGCTAGTAGTGATCATTAACATCACTGTCTCTCCTCCTCCATCAAGTTAAAACTGTGCTAGTAGTGATCATTAACATCACTGTCTCTCCTCCTACATCATGCTAAAACTGTGCTAGTAGTGATCATTAACATCACTGTCTCTCCTCCTACATCATGCTAAAACTGTGTTAGTAGTGATCATTAACATCACTGTCTCTCCTCCTACATCAGCCTAAAACTATGCTAGTAGTGATCATTAACATCACTGTCTCTCCTCCTACATCATGTTAAAACTATGCTAGTAGTGATCATTAACATCACTGTCTCTCCTCCTACATCATGTTAAAACTATGCTAGTAGTGATCATTAACATCACTGTCTTTCCTCCTACATCATGTTAAAACTATGCTAGTAGTGATCATTAACATCACTGTCTCTCCTCCTACATCATGTTAAAACTGTGCTAGTAGTGATCATTAACATCACTGTCTCTCCTCCTACATCATGCTAAAACTATGCTAGTAGTGATCATTAACATCACTGTCTCTCCTCCTACATCATGCTAAAACTGTGCTAGTAGTGATCATTAACATCACTGTCTCTCCTCCTACATCATGCCTAAAACTATGCTAGTAGTGATCATTAACATCACTGTCTCTCCTCCTACATCATGCTAAAAATATGTTAGTAGTGATCATTAACATCACTGTCTCACCTCCTACATCATGTTAAAACTCTGCTGATAGTGATCATTAACATCACTGCCTCACCTCCTACATCATGTTAAAACTGTGCTAGTAGTGATCATTAACATCACTGTCTCTCCTCCTACATCACGTTAAAACTGTGCTAATAGTGATCATTAACATCACTGTCTCTCTTCCTTCATCGTGTTAAAACTGTGCAAGTAGTGGTCATTAACATCACTGTCTCTCATCCTACATCATGTTAAAACTGTGCTAGTAGTGATCATTAACATCACTGTCTCTCCTCCTACATCATGTTAAAACTGTGCTAGTAGTGATCATTAACATCACTGTCTCTCCTCCTCCATCATGTTAAAACTGTGCTAGTAGTGATCATTAACATCACTGTCTCTCCTCCTCCATCATGTTAAAAATGTGCTAGTAGTGATCATTAACATCACTGGCTCACCTATACATCATGTTAAAACTGTGCTAGTAGTGATCATTACATCACTGTCTCTCCTCCTACATCATGCTAAAACTATGCTGGTAGTGATCATTAACATCACTGTATCTCCTCCTACATCAGGCTAAAACTAAGCTGGTAGTGATCATTAACATCACTGTCTCTCCTCCTACATCATGTTAAAACTGTGCTAGTAGTGATCATTAACATCACTGTCTCTCCTCCTACATCATGCTAAAACTATGCTAGTAGAGATCATTAACATCACTGTCTCTCTTCCTACATCATGCTAAAACTGTGCTAGTAGTGATCATTAGCATCATTGTCTCTCCTCCTACATCATGTTAAAACTATGCTAGTAGTGATCATTAAAATAACATTATCTCTTCCTACATCATGTTAAAACTATGCTAGTAGTGATCATTAACATCACTGTCTCACCTCCTACATCATGTTAAAACTGTGCTAGTAGTGATCATTAACATCACTGTCTCACCTCCTACATCTTGTTAAAACTGTGCTAGTAGTGATCATTAACATCACTGTCTTCCTCCTAAATCATGCTAAAACTATGCTAGTAGTGATCATTAACATCACTGTCTCTCCTCCTACATCATGTTAAAACTATGCTAGTAGTGATCATTAACATCACTGTCTTTCCTCCTACATCATGTTAAAAATGTGCTAGTAGTGATCATTAACATCACTGTCTTTCCTCCTACATCATGTTAAAACTATGCTAGTAGTGATCATTAACATCACTGTCTTTCCTCCTACATCATGTTAAAACTATGCTAGTAGTGATCATTAACATCACTGTCTCTCCTCCTACATCATGTTAAAACTGTGCTAGTAGTGATCATTAACATCACTGTCTTTCATCCTACATCATGCTAAAACTATGCTAGTAGTGATAATTAACATCACTGTCTTTCCTCCTACATCATAATAAAACTATGCTAGTAGTGATCATTAACATCATTGTCTTTCCTCCTACATCATGCTAAAACTATGCTAGTAGTGATCATTAACATCACTGTCTCTCCTCCTCCATCAAGTTAAAACTGTGCTAGTAGTGATCATTAACATCACTGTCTCTCCTCCTACATCATGCTAAAACTGTGTTAGTAGTGATCATTAACATCACCATCTCTCCTCCTACATCATGTTAAAACTGTGTTAGTAGTGATCATTAACATCACTGTCTCTCCTCCTACATCAGCCTAAAACTATGCTAGTAGTGATCATTAACATCACTGTCTCTCCTCCTACATCATGTTAAAACTATGCTAGTAGTGATCATTAACATCACTGTCTCTCCTCCTACATCATGTTAAAACTATGCTAGTAGTGATCATTAACATCACTGTCTCTCCTCCTACATCATGTTAAAACTGTGCTAGTAGTGATCATTAACATCACTGTCTCTCCTCCTCCATCATGTTAAAAATGTGCTAGTAGTGATCATTAACATCACTGGCTCACCTCCTAAATCATGCTAAAACTATGCTAGTAGTGATCATTAACATCACTGTCTCTCCTCCTACATCATGTTAAAACTATGCTAGTAGTGATCATTAACATCACTGTCTCTCCTCCTCCATCATGTTAAAACTGTGCTAGTAGTGATCATTAACATCACTGTCTCTCCTCCTACATCATGCTAAAACTGTGTTAGTAGTGATCATTAACATCACTGTCTCTCCTCCTACATCATGCTAAAACTGTGTTAGTAGTGATCATTAACATCACTGTCTCTCCTCCTACATCAGCCTAAAACTATGCTAGTAGTGATCATTAACATCACTGTCTCTCCTCCTACATCATGCTAAAAATATGTTAGTAGTAATCATGAACATCACTGTCTCACCTCCTACATCATGTTAAAACTCTGCTGATAGTGATCATTAACATCACTGTCTCTCCTCCTACATCACGTTAAAACTGTGCTAATAGTGATCATTAACATCACTGTCTCTCTTCCTTCATCGTGTTAAAACTGTGCAAGTAGTGGTCATTAACATCACTGTCTCTCATCCTACATCATGTTAAAACTGTGCTAGTAGTGATCATTAACATCACTGTCTCTCCTCCTACATCATGTTAAAACTGTGCTAGTAGTGATCATTAACATCACTGTCTCTCCTCCTCCATCATGTTAAAACTGTGCTAGTAGTGATCATTAACATCACTGTCTCTCCTCCTACATCGTGTTAAAACTGTGCTAGTAGTTATCATTAACATCACCGTCTCTCCTCCTACATCATGCTAAAACTGTGCTAGTAGTGATCATTAACATCACCGTCTCTCCTCCTACATCATGCTAAAACTATGCTAGTAGTGATCATTAACATCACTGTCTCTCCTCCTACATCATGCTAAAACTATGCTGGTAGTGATCATTAACATCACTGTCTCTCCTCCTACATCATGTTAAAACTGTGCTAGTAGTGATCATTAACATCACTGTCTCTCCTCCTACATCATGTTAAAACTGTGCTAATAGTGATCATTAACATCACTGTCTCTCTTCCTTCATCGTGTTAAAACTGTGCAAGTAGTGGTCATTAACATCACTATCTCTCATCCTACATCATGTTAAAACTGTGCTAGTAGTGATCATTAACATCACTGTCTCTCCTCCTACATCATGTTAAAACTGTGCTAGTAGTGATCATTAACATCACTGTCTCTCCTCCTCCATCATGTTAAAACTGTGCTAGTAGTGATCATTAACATCACTGTCTCTCCTCCTCCATCATGTTAAAAATGTGCTAGTAGTGATCATTAACATCACTGGCTCACCTCCTACATCATGTTAAAACTGTGCTAGTAGTGATCATTAACATCACTGTCTCTCCTCCTACATCATGCTAAAACTATGCTGGTAGTTATCATTAACATCACTGTATCTCCTCCTACATCAGGCTAAAACTATGCTGGTAGTGATCATTAACATCACTGTTTTTCTTCCTACATCATGTTAAAACTGTGCTAGTAGTGATCATTAACATCACTGTCTCTCCTCCTACATCATGCTAAAACTATGCTAGTAGAGATCATTAACATCACTGTCTCTCCTCCTACATCATGCTAAAACTGTGCTAGTAGTGATCATTAGCATCATTGTCTCTCCTCCTACATCATGTTAAAACTATGCTAGTAGTGATCATTAAAATAACATTATCTCTTCCTACATCATGTTAAAACTATGCTAGTAGTGATCATTAACATCACTGTCTCACCTCCTACATCATGTTAAAACTGTGCTAGTAGTGATCATTAACATCACTGTCTCACCTCCTACATCTTGTTAAAACTGTGCTAGTTGTGATCATTAACATCACTGTCTTTCCTCCTAAATCATGCTAAAACTATGCTAGTAGTGATCATTAACATCACTGTCTCTCCTCCTACATCATGTTAAAACTATGCTAGTAGTGATCATTAACATCACTGTCTTTCCTGCTACATCATGTTAAAACTGTGCTAGTAGTGATCATTAACATCACTGTCTTTCCTTCTACATCATGTTAAAACTATGCTAGTAGTGATCATTAACATCACTGTCTTTCCTCCTACATCATGTTAAAACTATGCTAGTAGTGATCATTAACATCACTGTCTCTCCTCCTACATCATGTTAAAACTGTGCTAGTAGTGATCATTAACATCACTGTCTTTCCTCCTACATCATGCTAAAACTATGCTAGTAGTGATAATTAACATCACTGTCTTTCCTCCTACATCATAATAAAACTATGCTAGTAGTGATCATTAACATCACTGTCTTTCCTCCTACATCATGCTAAAACTATGCTAGTAGTGATCATTAACATCACTGTCTCTCCTCCTCCATCATGTTAAAACTGTGCTAGTAGTGATCATTAACATCACTGTCTCTCCTCCTACATCATGCTAAAACTGTGTTAGTAGTGATCATTAACATCACTGTCTCTCCTCCTACATCATGCTAAAACTGTGTTAGTAGTGATCATTAACATCACTGTCTCTCCTCCTACATCAGCCTAAAACTATGCTAGTAGTGATCATTAACATCACTGTCTCTCCTCCTACATCATGCTAAAACTATGTTAGTAGTAATCATGAACATCACTGTCTCACCTCCTACATCATGTTAAAACTCTGCTGGTAGTGATCATTAACATCACTGCCTCACCTCCTACATCATGTTAAAACTGTGCTAGTAGTGATCATTAACATCACTGTCTCTCCTCCTACATCAGGCTAAAACTGTGCTGGTAGTGATCATTAACATCACTGTCTCACCTCCTACATCACGCTAAAACTATGCTGGTAGTGATCATTAACATCACTGTCTCACCTCCTACATCATGCTAAAACAATGCTGGTAGTGATCATTAACATCACTGTCTCTTCTCCTACATCATGATAAAACTGTGCTAGTAGTGATCATTAACATCACTGTCTCTTCTCCTACATAAGGATAAACTATGCTTGTAGTGATCATTAACATCACTGTCTCTCCTCCTACATCGTGTTAAAACTGTGCTAGTAGTTATCATTAACATCACCGTCTCTCCTCCTACATCATGCTAAAACTGTGCTAGTAGTGATCATTAACATCACCGTCTCTCCTCCTACATCATGCTAAAACTATGCTAATAGTGATCATTAACATCACTGTCTCTCCTCCTACATCATGCTAAAACTATGCTGGTAGTGATCATTAACATCACTGTCTCTCCTCCTACATCATGTTAAAACTGTGCTAGTAGTGATCATTAACATCACTGTCTCTCCTCCTACATCATGTTAAAACTGTGCTAATAGTGATCATTAACATCACTGTCTCTCTTCCTTCATCGTGTTAAAACTGTGCAAGTAGTGGTCATTAACATCACTGTCTCTCATCCTACATCATGTTAAAACTGTGCTAGTAGTGATCATTAACATCACTGTCTCTCCTCCTACATCATGTTAAAACTGTGCTAGTAGTGATCATTAACATCACTGTCTCTCCTCCTCCATCATGTTAAAACTGTGCTAGTAGTGATCATTAACATCACTGTCTCTCCTCCTACATCATGCTAAAACTATGCTGGTAGTGATCATTAACATCACTGTATCTCCTCCTACATCAGGCTAAAACTATGCTGGTAGTGATCATTAACATCACTGTCTCTCCTCCTACATCATGTTAAAACTGTGCTAGTAGTGATCATTAACATCACTGTCTCTCCTCCTACATCATGCTAAAACTATGTTAGTGGAGATCATTAACATCACTGTCTCTCCTCCTACATCATGTTAAAACTGTGCTAGTAGTGATCATTAGCATCATTGTCTCTCCTCCTACATCATGTTAAAACTATGCTAGTAGTGATCATTAAAATAACATTATCTCTTCCTACATCATGTTAAAACTGTGCTAGTAGTGATCATTAACATCACTGTCTCACCTCCTAAATCGTGTTAAAACTGTGCTAGTAGTGATCATTAACATCACTGTCTCACCTCCTACATCTTGTTAAAACTGTGCTAGTAGTGATCATTAACATCACTGTCTTTCCTCCTACATCATGTTAAAACTGTGCTAGTAGTGATCATTAACATCACTGTCTCTCCTCCTACATCATGCTAAAACTGTGCTAGTAGTGATCATTAACATCACTTTCTCTCCTCCTCCATCATGTTAAAACTATGCTAGTAGTGATCATTAACATCACTGTCTCTCCTCCTACATCATGCTAAAACTGTGCTAGTAGTGATCATTAACATCACTGTCTCTCCTCCTACATCATGTTAAAACTATGCTAGTAGTGATCATTAACATCACTGTCTCTCCTCCTACATCATGCTAAAACTGTGCTAGTAGTGATCATTAACATCACTGTCTTTCCTCCTACATCTTGTTAAAACTATGCTAGTAGTGATCATTAACATCCCTGTCTCTCCTCCTACAAAATGCTAAAACTGTGCTAGTAGTGATCATTAACATCACTGTCTCTCCTCCTACATCATGTTAAAACTGTGCTAGTAGTGATCATTAACATCACTGTCTCACCTCCTACATCATGTTAAAACTGTGCTAGTAGTGATCATTAACATCACTGTCTCTCCTCATACATCATGTTAAAACTATGCTAGTAGTGATCATTAACATCACCGGCTCACCTCCTACATCATGTTAAAGCTATGCTAGTAGTGATCATTAACATCACTGGCTCACCTCCTACATCATGTTAAAACTGTGCTAGTAGTGATACTTAACATCACTGTCTCTCCTCCTCCATCATGTTAAAACTGTGCTAGTAGTGATCATTAACATCACTGTCTCTCCTCCTACATCATGTTAAAACTGTGCTAGTAGTGATCATTAACATCACTGTCTCACCTCCTACATCATGCTAAAACTGTGCTAGTAGTGATCATTAACATCACTGTCTCTCCTCCTACATCAGGCTAAAACTATGCTAGTAGTGATCATTAACATCACTGTCTCTCCTCCTCCATCATGCTAAAACTATGCTAGTAGTGATCATTAACATCACTGTCTCTCCTCCTACATCAGGCTAAAACTATGCTAAGTAGTGATCATTAACATCACTGTCTCTCCTCCTCCATCAGGCTAAAACTATGATAGTAGTGATCATTAACATCACTGTCTCTCCTCCTACATCATGCTAAAACTATGCTAGTAGTGATCATTAACATCACTGTCTTTCCTCTTACATCATGCTAAAAACTATGCTAGTAGTGATCATTAACATCACTGTCTTTCCTCCTACATCATGTTAAAACTATGCTAGTAGTGATCATTAACATCACTGTCTCTCCTCCTACATCATGCTAAAACTGTGTTAGTAGTGATCATTAACATCACTTTCTCTCCTCCTACATCAAGCTAAAACTATGCTAGTAGTGATCATTAACATCACTGTCTTTCCTCCTACATCATGTTAAAACTATGCTAGTAGTGATCATTAACATCACTGTCTCTCCTCCTACATCATGTTAAAACTATGCTAGTAGTGATCATTAACATCACTGTCTCACCTCCAACATCATGCTAAAACTGTGCTAGTAGTGATCATTAACATCACTGTCTCTCCTCCTACATCATGCTAAAACTGTGCTAGTAGTGATCATTAACATCACTGTCTCACCTCCAACATCATGCTAAAACTGTGCTAGTAGTGATCATTAACATCACTGTCTCTCCTCCTACATCAGGCTAAACCTATGCTAGTAGTGATCATTAACATCACTGTCTCTCCTCCTACATCATGGTAAAACTATGCTAGTAGTGATCATTAACATCACTGTCTCTCCTCCAACATCAGGCTAAAACTATGCTAGTAGTGATCATTAACATCACTGTCTTTCTTCCTACATCATGTTAAAACTATGCTAGTAGTGATCATTAACATCACTGTCTTTCCTGCTACATCATGCTAAAACTATGCTAGTAGTGATCATTAACATCACTGTCTTTCCTCCTCCATCATGTTAAAACTATGCTAGTAGTGATCATTAACATCACTGTCTTTCCTCCTACATCATGCTAAAACTATGCTAGTAGTGATCATTAACATCACTGTCTTTCCTCCTCCATCATGTTAAAACTATGCTAGTAGTGATCAAGGGTGAGACAAGGATGTATTTTATCGCCCTTGTTATTTGGAATTGTTATGGACTTCATAATGAAGAAATGCTGCACTGGTAATAAAGGCATCGAATGGATACAAGGAGACCATTTGGAGGACCTCGACTTTGCTGATGACATAGTTCTCATCAGCAGTCAGATAAAAACGATGCAGGAAAACACAAATGAACTATCATCAATAGCCAGCAAAATTGGGCTTGAGGTCAATCATGAAAAGACTAAAGTCATGAAAAGGTTAATTCCAACAAGTGACAAAATATACATGGAAAACAAACCAGTAGAAGAGATCGATCACTTTATCTATCTTGGAAGTCACATTGATCGAGAAGGGGATACGAGCAAAGAAACTAGAATCAGACTGGCTAAAGCAGCAATGTCTTTCAGAAGCCTTGAAAGTTGTGGAAATCAAAACTCATTAGCACAAACACAAAACTTAGGCTATTCAAATCAAATGTACTATCAACCCTTACGTATGCGTGTGAAAGCTGGAAAACAACAAGAGATATAGAAACAAAGTTGAACGCATTCGAAAATAAATGTCTAAGGAAAATACTTGGTATAGAATGGAACGAATTCAAAACAAACGAGGAAATTAGAGAAATCGCCAATCAACCACTAATATCTTCAGTAATAAAGAAAAGACGATGGTCATACGTTGGACATGTGATGAGAAGAGATAATAATCGAATAGCAAAGTAAGCCCTCATATGGGAAACAACAGGTAAAAGAAAAAGAGGAAGACCCAGGGAGACACTGAGAAGAACATTGATGAGAGAGGCAAGAGCAGCAGGAATCGGCTCCCTCAATGAGATAGAACTGCTTGCACAGAACAGAGACAGATGGCGAGATTTGATAAAATATCTTTAAAAGAAAACTGCTAGAACAAAAATTCATACAGGAGAAGGTGTATCTTGGTCTACGCCCTATGGGCCGGTTACGGCTCGAAAGGTCAATAGATTAGTAGTGATCATTAACATCACTGTCTCTCCTCCTCCATCATGTTAAAACTGTGCTAGTAGTGATCATTAACATCACTGTCTCTCCTCCTACATCATGCTAAAACTATGCTGGTAGTGATCATTAACATCACTGTATCTCCTCCTACATCAGGCTAAAACTATGCTGGTAGTGATCATTAACATCACTGTCTCTCCTCCTACATCATGTTAAAACTGTGCTAGTAGTGATCATTAACATCACTGTCTCTCCTCCTACATCATGCTAAAACTATGTTAGTGGAGATCATTAACATCACTGTCTCTCCTCCTACATCATGTTAAAACTGTGCTAGTAGTGATCATTAGCATCATTGTCTCTCCTCCTACATCATGTTAAAACTATGCTAGTAGTGATCATTAAAATAACATTATCTCTTCCTACATCATGTTAAAACTATGCTAGTAGTGATCATTAACATCACTGTCTCACCTCCTAAATCGTGTTAAAACTGTGCTAGTAGTGATCATTAACATCACTGTCTTTCCTCCTCCATCATGCTAAAACTGTGCTAGTAGTGATCATTAACATCACTGTCTCTCCTCCTCCATCATGCTAAAACTATGCTAGTAGTGATCATTAACATAACTGTCTCTCCTCCTACATCATGCTAAATCTATGCTAGTAGTGATCATTAACATCACTGTCTCTCCTCCTACATCAGGCTAAAACTATGCTAGTAGTGATCATTAACATCACTGTCTCTCCTCCTACATCAGGCTAAAACTATGCTAGTAGTGATCATTAACATCACTGTCTCTCCTCCTACATCAGGCTAAAACTATGCTAGTAGTGATCATTAACATCACTGTCTCTCCTCCTACATCAGGCTAAAACTATGCTAGTAGTGATCATTAACATCACTGTCTCTCCTCATCCATCATGTTAAAACTATGCTAGTAGTGATCATTAACATCACTGTCTCTCCTCATCCATCGTAGCGTTCACCCTTTGAGTGGGTGTTAATGCGTTATGTCGCTAGTTTACGACAGAAGCCACCATTTTTCTACTCGTCACCTCCGTCTGCGTCATAAATATGTAGATTTCCTTAATTTTTTTGACTGGACGGCAGCTAGTTTTGGCCTATTTTTGTCAACTTAACATAGCCAGGGGTTATTTAACGTGCGCGAGTGCACACGGGACCAGGAAGAAACGAGAGTTTCGATTTTTTTTTAAATTCCCACCTTCTGTGGTGGGGAATCGAACTCGGCACGTTCCTATCCACAAGCCGACTTGTTACCTCTGGATCACGCACTTCGACTCCACTGTCTTATGTAATCATTACAGGTCAAGAACACGTCAATCATCATCGGAGCGGTCAAAAATGAGGGTACCTACTGGTTACTGTATGGATTCCCAAGTGTCTTCCAGAATTCTAACCCTGTGACTTCCAGCCAGTACGACACCGTCGTGAAAGGTCTACTTGGACCACTCGGAAGCAACTTTACCTCGGACTCGGTTAAAGATTTAACTAAATCCCAGTACTACGACTCTATCCCACCTTGGCGTAGGCCCACTTACATCGAGTCATGTGACGCTATTAGGTAACTAGAATTCTTACAAATGTCTCAATTTGAAATAAAAACGTGTTATTTTGTATTAATTATATATTTGATGTTAGTCAATATATAGAACCAATTCTGATCTATGGAAGCGAATCATGGACAGTGGACAGACAAATGAAAATACGATTAGAGGCCACAGAGATAGGATTTCTCAGAAGAATGTTGAAGGTTTCCTGGACAGCTAAAACGACCAATGAAGAAATTCTCAAAGAGGACAACACAAAAAGGGAGCTCCTAAAAATCCTCAGAAAGAAACAATAAACATTTTTTGGGCACATCATGAAAAGAGGAAAATTGGAATACTTGGTTACAACTGGCAAAATAAAAGGAAAGAGAGATCGCGGACGACAAAGAGAGAAAATACTAGATAGCTTGGTGTCATGGCATGGAAAACAGTCAACAACAGAACTGATACGATGTACTGTGGATAGAAGATTGTGGAAGGACATGATCGTCTACGCCAACCGGTATGGCACATGATGATGATGTTAGTCAAGAAATGTACAAGTCTTTCTGTGTGTAAAACGTCCATCTATTAGTTTGTATATCCATAACCCACCGTCACTATGTTGTAAGTCATATATACTTGTCAAACATATGCTGATGCAATATGTCATCATAGAATACACCATAAACAACGTATCATCATCATGTGCCATATCGCTTGGCGTAGGCGATCATGTCCTTCCACAATCTTCTATCCACAGTACATCGTATCAGTTCTGTTGTTGGCTGTTTTCCATGCCATGACACCAAGCTATCTTCTCTCTTTGTCGTTTGCGATTTCTTTTTCTCTGTATTTTCCAGTTGTAACCAAGTATTCCAACTGTTCTCTTCTCATGAAGTGCCCGAAAAATATTTTTTCTTTATCTCTGGTGTTTTTTAGGAGCTTCCTTTTTGTGCTGGCCTCTTTGAGAATGTCCTCATTGGTCTTTGTCCAGGGAACTTTCAACATTCTTCTGAGAAATCCCATCTTTGTGGCCTCTAATCGTCTTTTCATTTGTTTGTCTACTGTCCATGATTCGCTTCCATAGCACCGATGATCTTTCTTTCTCATTTCTATTGACATAGACTTGTTGCATAAGATATTTTTCATTTTCTGAAATGCTATTTTGGCCTGAGCTATTCTGCTTTTTATTTCTGTGTTGCATCTTCCATCTGATGTTATCACTGTGCCCAAGTATTTCAAACGTTGCACTTGTTTCAGATTTGTCTCGTTTATTTTTATGCTGCATGATGGTGGTGATTGTTTCTTCGATATAACCATTACTTCTGTTTTCTTACTATTCAGACTGAGACCTTTCTTGTTGCTTTCTTTTACTATTATATCTATCATTTCTTGTAGCTCATTCTCTGTCTCTGCTATTAAGACTGTGTCATCCGCATATCGCAAATTATTTATGTTGTGACTGTTGACTTCAATTCCTTTTTTGTCTACTATTGATCTCATAATATGTTCGCTGTAAAGTGAAAACAAATCCGGTGACAGAACACAGCCTTGTCTGACTCCTTGTTTTATATATTGGAATTGTCCTGTTTGGTTGCTAATTCGTATAGCTGCTGTTTGTTGCCAGTACATGTTTTTTTTTTTAATGATTTGCAGATCTTTGCTATCAATGTTTAATTTCTCCAGCATATTGATTATTTCCACATGCTTTACTTTGTCAAATGCTTTTGTGTAGTCTATAAAGCACATATATAGATCTTTCTGAACCTTTATAGATCTTTCTTTCAATGTTCTTAAGATGTATATCGCATTATTGGTGTCCTTTCCTTTCATAAATCCACATTGTTCCTCACTTATTTCTGGTTTTAGTTTGTTCCTTACACATATAACATAAAAAGACAACTTATAGACTGCCTAAAAGATATATATCAAGATGACACAGACATACGACTAATATGTAATTTATATTGGGAACAAACAGCAATAGTAAAATATAACAAAGAGAACTCTACACCCATTGATATAAAAAGAGGAGCAAGACAAGGATGCATCCTATCACCAAGCTTGTTCAATCTATACACTGAGCAAATCTTTAAAAACATCATAGAGATGCCAGGCCTAAACATTAATTGAAAGATAATCAATAACCTAAGATATGCTGACTATACTGTACTACCAGCAGAAAATCCTAAAGATCTACAACAATTACTTAATGAAATAATCATGACAAGCAAAAAATATGGACTAGATATGAATATCAAAAAGACTAAAACTATGATCATAAATAAAGAAAATACTCAAAACTCACATAGGGATATCGAAGTTGAAGGAATTGTCTATATTGACTTGAGACATTTCACAAAAGTTCGTCCCCTTGACTTACGAACATTTCACAAAAGTGTGTTCCCTTGACACACGACATTTCACAAAAGTGTGTCCCATGACCTACGACATTTCACAAAAGTTTGTCCCCTTGACCTACGACATTTCACAAAAGTTTGTTCCCTTGACACACGACATTTCACAAAAGTTAGTCCCCTTGACCTACGACATTTCACAAAAGTTTGTCCCCTTGACCTACGACATTTCACAAAAGTTTGTCTCCTTGACCTACGACATTTCACAAAAGTGTGTCCCCATGACCTACGACATTTCACAAAAATTTGTCCCTTGACCTACGACATTTCACAAAAGTTTGTCCCCTTGACCTACGACATTTCACAAAAGTTTGTCCCCATGACCTACGACATTTCACAAAAGTTTGTCCCCTTGACACACGACATTTCACAAAAGTTCGTCCCCTTGACTTACGAACATTTCACAAAAGTGTGTCCCCGTCCCCTTGACACACGACATTTCACAAAAGTTAGTCCCCTTGA
>JAVIAB010000025.1:36471755-36636755 GCA_032433765.1 Megaustenia siamemsis | reverse complement strand
GTCGTTGAAGACAGTCAACCAATAGATCTGGTAGACAGGTTGGCTAGCTGTGATGTCGTTGAAGACAGTCAACCAATAGATCTGGTAGACAGGTTGGCTAGCTGTGATGTCGTTGAAGACAGTTAACCAATGGATCTTGTAGACAGGTTGGCTAGCTGTGATGTCGTTGAAGACAGTCAACCAATGGATCTGGTAGACAGGTTGGCTAGCTGTGATGTCGTTGAAGACAGCCAACCAATGGATCTGGTAGACAGGTTGGCTAGATGTGATGTCGTTGAAGACAGCCAACCAATGAATCTGGTAGACAGGTTGGCTAGCTGTGATGTCGTTGAAGACAGTCAACCAATGGATCTGGTAGACAGGATGGCTAGCTGTGATGTCGTTGAAGACAGTCAACCAATGGATCTGGTAGACAGGTTGGCTAGCTGTGATGTCGTTGAAGACAGTCAACCAATAGATCTGGTAAACAGGTTGGCTAGCTGTGATGTCGTTGAAGACAGCAAACCAATGGATCTGGTAAACAGGTTGGCTAGCTGTGATGTCGTTGAAGACAGCAAACCAATAGATCTGGTAAACAGGTTGGCTAGCTGTTATGTCGTTGAAGACAGCAAACCAATAGATCTGGTAAACAGGTTGGCTAGCTGTGATGTCGTTGAAGACAGTCAACCAATGGATCTGGTAGACAGGTTGGCTAGCTGTGATGTCGTTGAAGACAGTCAACCAATAGATCTGGTAAACAGGTTGGCTAGCTGTGATGTCGTTGAAGACAGTCAACCAATGGATCTGGTAAACAGGTTGGCTAGCTGTGATGTCGTTGAAGACAGCCAACCAATGGATCTGGTAGACAGGTTGGCTAGCTGTGATGTCGTTGAAGACAGTCAACCAATAGATCTGGTAAACAGGTTGGCTAGCTGTGATGTCGTTGAAGACAGTCAACCAATGGATCTGGTAGACAGGTTGGCTAGCTGTGCTGTCGTTGAGGACAGTCAATCAATGGATCTGGTAGACAGGTTGGCTAGCTGTGATGTCGTTGAGGACAGTCAATCAATGGATCTGGCGGACGTTATCCATGTTCCCCGAGATATAGCGAGGAGACTGGACTTCGACAACTATGAGTGCACGTCTCTAGTTCGAATGAAAGAGGTGGGAGTAAAGATGGCTGCAGCCAGTAATATGTGGCTTATTTGGCATATAAGAAGACTTATCAACCGACACAGACCTGGAGTCGTCAGTCGCTGGACACTGTGGGACTTGCTGAGGAGGGGATCTGAGCATCTATGGACAGGTTCAGAGTGCAATGATGATAACTCACAAATAACTCAATAGTCCTCGGTGTGGCGAGATTATTGATATAGAAGACCTAGTATCACAGTGGTGAGACTGTTGATATAGAAGACATAGTAGTGCAGTATCTCTGCCAGAGAGGATCCAATTTATCCAGTAGAACGTATAAAAACAAAGAACAACGTTGCAGCCAGCTACCTCACTTTCCTGGATCTAAAATAAAATGGTTCACTTCAACCCTGTGGCATCATCATCAACCACTCTTTAGTTTTGTTACTAAAATCACCGGCTCTGTACACTGACAGTGCCTGTAGCACTTCAGTCTCTGTCCTGATAACACTTTAGCACATTGCACGTACACCGAATCATTTCAGAGGAAGAGCTATGTTTACAGCACTCGAAAAAATGACAAATAATCAACAAAAGAAAAAAACCCGCTAGGGAACATTGTCAACTCAGCTAATTAAAACTTCTAGTGTTCCCTAAAAAACTGAAAATTGAAACCTTTGAAATGTGGATTTATAGAAGAATAGGTAGTATCGGATGGAAAGAAAAGAAAACAAACGAAGTTTAAAAACAACTAAAAATGAAAAAAGAACTACTAAACACATTTAGAGTAAGAGAAATGAAGTTTTTTGGTCATGTTAAAAGGCACAACAGTCTAATAAAAGTAATATTAGAAGGGAAAATACAAGGTAAAAGAGGCAGAGGCAGACCAAGACTAACATGGACGAGTAACATCAAAAGATAGACAAGTCAGCCTATGGCAATCTGCACCATCAAAGCAAGAGAAAGAGTGGAATGGCGCTCCATGGTAGCCAACCTTCGATGCGGAGAGGGCACTCAATGATGATGATGAGTGTTCCCTAGCGTTTGGCTTCTCGTGGCAAGGCGCTGTGCCAAGGAGTACGGGTTAGATCCTGCTTCGGACCATATATTGTTCTTTGTTTTTTTCTCTGTTGTTGATTACTTGTCATTTTTTAGAGTGCTGTAAACATACCTGTTCCTCTGAAATGATTCATTGATTATCGCCTCGGGAGTTTCCCTCTAGAATAATATTCATTTATTATTATTTGCACCTATACCGTAAGACAGCGAAACTAACACATCAATTGACAGCTGAAAAAAAAAGCCTTGTTGTAACAGCGAGCATAGATATGGGAAAGATAACTGGGCGTGTCTTTAGTACAATAGTACACACATGAATTATTCCTGAAATCCTAGGCCTAGTTACTGTCCTTGTCTCTATGTTACCCATCATACAGGGACCCTAACACTGGCGTGAACGTCACGTGGCCGGAGTACACGGCAGAGGAACAGAGTTACCTGGTCATGAATGTGGGTCAGATGCGCATTGACCAGGGTTTGAGGTTCAGGGAGTGCAAGTTCTGGCAGACGGAGGTTCCCATTCTACAGGCTGGTAAGTCGACAGTTCTTGGTGGTGCGCTGTTTACGAAATGAGAACCGCTGCCAATATTTGGCTTTTCGTGGCAAGGCGCTGTGCCACCGAGTACGGGTTCGATCCTGCTGTGGTCCATATTTTTTTCTGTTGTTGATTATTTGTCATTTTTTCCGAGTGCTGTAAACATACCTCTTCCTCTGAATTGATTCGCTGATTATCGCCTCGGAAGTTTCCCTCTATAATAATATTCATTTATTATTATTTGTCTCCTGACAAACATTTACCTTGGTGGAAATTGTGGTCAGGGACTCCAAATATTGTTTCTTTTCTTGTAAGTGTCGCTCAGAAAAAAAATTCACACGAAAAAGGAACAGTAAAGATTAACAACAGACAGTGGGGAAACATAAACAACAGACAATAATAAACATCAACAGCAGACAATAAAATACCTCAAAAACAGACAATAGAAAGCCTGAAACATAGACAATAAAATGCCTCAAAAACAGATAATAAAAACCTCAAAAACAGATAATAAAAAGCCTCAAAAACAGAAAATAAAAAGCCTCAAAAACAGACAATAATAAGCCTCAAAAACAGCCAATAAGAAAATTCAACAACAGAGAGTAACAGACATCAAAAACAATGAATAACAAACATTAGCAAGAAAAAACAGACAGTAACAAACAACAGACAGTAACTAACATTAACGAACATTAACAACAACATCAACAACAGTCAGTAACAAACATCAACAACAGAAAACAAACAGTAACAAACATCAACAACAAACAACAAACAGAAACAAACATCAACAACAAACAGAAATAAACATCAACAACAAACAACAAACAGTAACAAACATCAACAACAAACAGCAGACAGCAACAAACATTAACAACAAACAACAAACAGTAACAAACATCAACAACAATAGACAACAAACAGTAATAAACATCAACAGCAAACATCAACAACAAACAACAGACAGTAACAAACATCAACAACAAACAGTAACAAACATCAACAACAAACAACAGATAGTAACAAACATCAACAACAACAGACAACAGACAGTAACAAACATCAACAACAAACAACAGACAGTAACAAACATGAACAACAAACACCAGACAGTAACACACATCAACAACAAAAAGACAACAAACAGTAACAAACATCAACAACAAACAACAGACAGTAACAAACATCAACAACAAAAAACAGACAGTAACAAACATCAACAACAAACAACAAACAGTAACAAATATCAACAACAAACAACAGACAGTAACAAACATCAACAACAAACAGCAGACAGTAAGAAACATCAACAACAAAATGCAGACAGTAACAAACATCAACAACAAACAGACAACAAACAGTAACAAACAGACAACAAACTGTAACAAACATCAACAATAAACAACAGATAGTAACAAACATCAACAACAAACAGACAACAGACAGTAACAAACATCAACAACAGACAGTAACAAACATCAACAATAAACATCAACAACAAACAACAGATAGTAACAAACATCAACAACAGACAACAAACAGTAACAAACATCAGCAACAAACAACAGACAGTAACAAACATCAACAACAGACAACAGACAATAACAAACATCAATAACAAACAACAGACAGCAACAAACATCAACAACAAACAAACAACAAACAGTAACAAACATCAACAACAAACACAAACAACAGACAGTAACAAACATCAACAACAAACAACAGATATTAACAAACATCAACAACAAACATCAACAACAAACAACATATAGTAACAAACATCAACAACAAACAATAAACATAAACAACAAACAACAAACAGTAACAAACATCAACAGAAAACAGTCAGTAACAAACATCAACAACAAACAACAAACAGTATCAAACATCAACAACAAACAACAAACAGTAACAAACATAAACAACAAACAGTAACAAACATCAACAACAAACCAAAGACAGTAACAATCATCAACAACAAACAGCAGATGTAACAAACATCAACAACAAACAGCAGACAGTAACAAACATCAACAACAAACAGACAACAAACAGTAACAAACATCATCAACAAACAACAGACAGTAACAAACATCAACAACAAACAACAACAAACAACTGATAGTAACAAACATCAACAACAGACAACAAACATCAGCAACAAACAACAGACAGTAACAAACATCAACAACAGACAACAAACAGTAAGAAACATCAACATCAAACAGACAACAAACAGCCTGAACATTGATTCTCGTTGCCTTCACCTTCGCCACAAGTACCACTGATGGCCTGACTTGTCCATTGTCAACTGTTCTTGTCTCTTCTTGTCTGTTTATTGTCTGCTGTTCTTGTCTCTACTTGGCTGTTTGTTGTCTGCTGTTCTTTATTCTCAACTGTACTTGTCTCTTGTTGGCTGTTTGTTGTCTGCTGTTGTTTATTGTCAACTGTTCTTGTCTCTTCGTGGCTGTTTGTTGTCTGCTGTTCTTTATTGTCAACTGTTCTTCTCTCTTATTGGCTGTTTTCTGCTGTTGTTTATTGTCAACTGTTCTTATCTCCTCCTCACTGTCTGTTGTCTGCTATTGTTTATTGTCAACTGTTTTTGTCTCTTCTTGACTGTTTGTTGTCTGCTGTTGTTTATTGTCAACTGTTTTGTCTCTTCGTGGCTGTTTGTTCTCTGCTGTTTATTCTTGACTGTTCTTGTCTCTTCTTGGCTGTTTGTTGTCTGCTGTTGTTTATTGTCAACTGTACTTGTTACTTCTTGGCTGTTTGTTGTCTGATATTGTTTATTGTCAACTGTTCTTGTCTATTCTTGGCTGTTTGTTGTCTGCTATTGTCTGTTGTCAACTGTTCTTGTCTCTTCTTGGCTGTTTGTTGTCTGCTGTTGTTTGTTGTCAACTGTTCTTGTCTCTTGCTTGTTGTCTGCTGTTGTTTATTGTCAACTGTACTTGTCTCTTGTTGGCTGTTTGTTGTCTGATATTGTTTATTGTCAACTGTTTTTGTCTCTTCTTGGCTGTTTGTTGTCTGCTGTTGTTTGTTGTCAACTTTTCTTGTCTCTTGTTGGCTGTTTGTTATCTGCTGTTGTTTATTGTCAACTGTTCATGTCTCTTGTTGGCTGTTTGTTGTCTGCTGTTGTTTATTGTCAACTATTCTTGTCTGATGACTCCACTGGCACGGTCGGTTGAGCAATTACGGATTTTAATTCGTTTGCAGTGATACCGGAGCCTTCGATTAACTACAGCTACAAATGTTACATACACAGGAAGTCTAGTGACAAACGATAATTCACAAACAGCAGAGATAGAATCAAGATGCAGCAAAAGCTTGTCAAATCATTGGACAGCTATCGCCACTATTGTCCAACAAGGAAAACACTCCAGAGGTAAAACGGGTACTCTACAATACAATCTTCATGCCAAGGTTGGACCAACGCCAATCCTGGACCCTAGATGCAAGAACAATAAGAAAAATAACCTCTATTGAGATTAAATATGTTAGACAAATGACAGGAAACAGTCTGAGAGATAAAATCAGAAATGAGGAACTAAGAAAAAAGCTAGGAATAACCCCCGCCTTATAATACATAAAGAAATAACAGATAAAATGGTTTGATCACGTGATAAGCAGAATGATCAAAACACAACACAACGAGCCTTCAATAAACGTTGCGAGAACACCAGACCTAAGGGCCTACCACGAAAAAGATGGATTGACGTAATATTAGAAACACTAGGAAACATAAAGTAGCAGAAGCGAACAGAAGATCAAAAGACCGCACACTTTATCTCCAGTTGGCGATGAAAGGCAAGTGAGGGAGGAAGGAAAGAATAAGTGACTGCTCTCACTAAACTGAGAGGTCATAGATGACATGGCCATCAGTTGACAAAACAATCAATGTTGATTGGCTGTTGATTCTATATATCAATGTTGATTGGCTGTTGATTCTAACAAACGATGACATCTAATTCTTCCTGGATGGTGGTAACTTGCCTTATCAAAGTCGGCCGTACAACGTCCCTATAGCATCTACTTTCCTAGATGGTGGCCACTTGCCTTATCAAAGTCGGCCGTACAACGTCCCTATAGCATCTACCTTCCTTGATGGTGGCAACTTGCCTTATCAAAGTCGGCCGTACAACGTCCCTATAGCATCTACCTTCCTAGATGGTGGCAACTTGCCTTATCAAGTCGGCCGTACAACGTCCCTATAGCATCTACCTTCCTAGATGGTGGCAACTTGCCTTATCAAAGTCGGCCGTACAACGTCCCTATAGCATCTACCTTCCTGGATGGTGGCAACTTGCCTTATCAAAGTCGGCCGTACAACGTCCCTATAGCATCTACCTTCCTGGATGGTGGCAACTTGCCTTATCAAAGTCGGCCGTACAACGTCCCTATAGCATCTACCTTCCTGGATGGTGGCAACTTGCCTTATCAAAGTCGGCCGTACAACGTCCCTATAGCATCTACCTTCCTAGATGGTGGCAACTTGCCTTATCAAAGTGGGCCGTACAACGTCCCTATAGCATCTACCTTCCTAGATGGTGGCAACTTGCCTTATCAAAGTCGGCCGTACAACGTCCCTATAGCATCTACCTTCCTGGATGGTGGCAACATGCCTGTTGGTCACTAGAATTGTTAGCGTCAGTCACCAAGACCATGTATCCAATACCTTGTCTAGACTTCCATTTGTTATCGATGTCCATTCTCTAAAAATTTTCTCACGGTGTCCATGTATCCAATACCTTGTCTAGACTTCCATTTGTTATTGATGTCCATTCTCTAAAAATTTTCTCACGGTGTCCATGTATCCAATACCTTGTCTAGACTTCCATTTGTTATCGATGTCCATTCTCTAAAAATTTTCTCACGGTGTCCATGTATCCAATACCTTGTCTAGACTTCCATTTGTTATTGATGTCCATTCTCTAAAAATTTTCTCACGGTGTCCATGTATCCAATACCTTGTCTAGACTTCCATTTTTTATCGATGTCCATTCTCTAAAAATTTTCTCACGGTGTCCATGTATCCAAGTTTCTTCTCCTCCCTGTCAAATGGAGTCTTGCGTTTCAAGTTCAACTTCTCACGGTGTCGATGTATCCAAGCTGGTTCTGCATACTTTCCGATGTTTAATTATTCATCCTTTTCAAATCTATTCTCGCGTTCATGTCGCTAACTACATTTCTTACCGTTAGGCTGTATCCAAGCTTGGTTTCTCTCGCGTTCATGTCGCTAACTACATTTCTTACCGTTAGGCTGTATCCAAGCTTGGTTTCTTTGCTCATTGTCGGTGCTTAATTACGCATCCTTTTGAAACCTATTCCTGCGTTCATGTTGCTAACTACGTTTCTCACAGTCAGGATGTATCCAAGCTTGATTCTGTGATAACCATTGGTCCTGTTCAAACCCATTCTACCGTTTCATGTTGTCAATCTATCACACATAGACCACAACTGTCAATGAGCTTACTCACGCAATGCATACTTCCATCAAATCACTCCAGGCTGTAGAAATGTGGTTTTACAGAAGAATGTTGAGAATACCATGGACAGCTAAGAAGAATAATGAAAACGTTCTGAAAGAGGCCAAAGCAAAAAGAGAGCTAATTTCTATTATTAGGAAGAAACAACCATCATTTTTGGCCATGTAATGAGAGTGGAAAGAGATATGGAAAACAGCTCAAGAAATAGAACATAATTGGGGGCATTTGAAACAAATGTTTGAGCAAAATACTTTCATTATAATTGCAGAAATAAGAGAAATGACAAAGCTTCCACAAATATCAACTATAATCAAGAGAATAAGGTGGTCATGTGTTGGCCATGTGATGAGAAGAGACTATAAGAGAATAAGGTGGTCATATGTTGCCATGTTATGAGAGGAGACAATAAGAGAATAAGGTGGTCATATGTTGGCCATGTGATGAGAAGAGACAATAAGAGAATAAGGTGGTCATATGTTGGCCATGTGATGAGAAGAGACAATAAGAGAATAAGGTGGTCATATGTTGGCCATGTGATGAGAAGAGACAATAAGAGAATAATGTGGTCATATGTTGGCCATGTGATGAGAAGGGACAATAAGAGAATAATGTGGTCATATGTTGGCCATGTGATGAGAAGAGACAATAAGAGAATAATGTGGTCATATGTTGCCCTTGTGATGAGAAGAGACACCAATCTTCCGCTCGAAAGTACCATAGATAGAAAGAATGAGAAGGGAACAGTTGGAATATATTGTAACAACTGGGAAAATTGAATGGACGAATGTATAGTGGAAAGCAAAGAGAAAAGATACCAGACAGCTTAAGAGAATGGTTTGTCAGAGGGTCAACAACAGAAATGATAAATAATTGTCGCGATCTAGAGCTGTGGAGAGACATGATCACCTACACCAGCAGGTATGGTACTTAATGATAGCCCCCAATTGTCAACATAACCGATTAATTAAGCGACGATACATAGTTATCAAATGTCCATAAACCCAATCATTGAATGACGACCCACATTATCAAATGTCCATAACCCAATCATTGAATGACGACCCACATTATCAAATGTCCATAAACCCAATCATTGAATGGCGACCAACATTATCAAATGTCCATAAACCCAATCATTGAATGACGACCCACATTATCAAATGTCCATAAACCCAATCATTGAATGGCGACCAACATTATCAAATGTCCATAAACCCAATCATTGAATGGCGACCAACATTATCAAATGTCCATAAACCCAATCATTGAATGACGACCCACATTATCAAATGTCCATAAACCCAATCATTGAATGACGACCCACATTATCAAATGTCCATAAACCCAATAATTGAATGGCGACCAACATTATCAAATGTCCATAAAACCCAATCGTTGAATGACGACCCACATTATCAAATGTCCATAAACCCAATCATTGAATGGCGACCACATTATCAAAAGTCCATAAACCCAATCATTGAATGACGACCCACATTATCAAATGTCCATAAACCCAATCATTGAATGACGACCCACATTATCAAATGTCCATAAACCCAATCATTGAATGACGACCCACATTATCAAATGTCCATAAACCCAATCATTGAATGACGACCCACATTATCAAATGTCCATAAACCCAATCATTGAATGACGACCCACATTATCAAATGTCTATAAACTCAATCATTGAATGGCGATCCACATTATCAAATGTCCATAAACCCATTCACTGAATGACGACCCTCATCTCAAATGTCCATAAACTCAATCATTGAATGGCGATCAACATTCTCAACTGGTCCAGCTATAACTATCCCTCAATAAAACAAACATAATGTCCCACACATTCTACCACTTCCCCTCAACAAAACAAATTTATTTTATTTCAGCTGCGGCATCCAAAGAGAAGTGCACAGCTTCCAGTGGAAGTTCTGTTCACTGGCGGACGTTCCTGCCCATACTTGTTGTTCTCATCAATGTTCTTGCAGACACCAGCCAATGAGAAGTCGACGTTTTTGTTTCGTACATGATTGTCTGCTGCAGTTTTCTAGAAATCTAAGGAGGTCACAGGTCGGGCAGCAAGACAACGTCAGACTACAGCCTACTCTAGAGAAGATGACGACGTGAAAACCCCCACTACTGTGACGTGTTCAGCTATAGATGGCTCGGTGAGCTCTACTCGCGGACCAATATGGTAGTTTATTTTTTGCATATTTGATACAAGACAGGAGTAAGACAAGGATGTGTCCTCTCACCACTCCTCTTCATCATATATATGGACAAAATAAATCAGGAAACAACCAACAACAAGGACAAATCAAATAATAACATAGAGGTAGAAAACTCCAACATCAATGAACTACTCTTCGCAGATGACCAATGCCTAATATATGAGGATGAAAACCTGCTACAACAGCATTTAACATCTCTAGATAAAAGCTGCACAAACTACAGTATGAAAATTAACACAGCAAAAACAGAGGCTATAAGAATAAGCAAATTGAGACACCCATTAAACATCAAGATCAAAGACAAAGAAATAAAACAAGTAGAGGAATTCAAGTATTTAGGCACAATGTTCACAGAAGATGGAAAACTAGACAGAGAAATTGACATGAGAATACAAAAAGCAAATGCTGTCACATACCAGCTTTCACCATTGTTAAGACATCCAAACATTTCTATGCCAGCTAAACAACAAATGATAAATAGCATCTTCATACCAACTTTGTGCTATGAAAGTCAAACATGGACCCTTTCTAAATCCCATTTAAGAAAGATCAATACATGTGAGATGCGATGCTTGAGAAAAGTAACAAACAACACAAGAAGAGATAGAATACCAAATGAAACCATAAGAAAAATGGTAGGAACAAAACCCTGCCAAGAATATATAGAACAACAACAACTTAAATGGCTTGGCCACCTGGTCAGAATGAATCCTCACCAATCACCATCAAGGGCGTTCTTCTCGAGAATGCATGGAAAAAGACCAAGAGGAAGACCCAGAAGAAGATGGATAGATGCAGTGACAGAGACATGTAACAACAAAGGAAAATCACTAATTCAGACAATTCGAGCAGCACAAGAACGACAAATGATATAAATCACGACACCTTTTATGTATCAGTGAAAGAGAAAAGAAGATGAAGAAGGTACAAGACAAATGAGATTTTGTGGGCCATGTTAAAAGACACAGCCGCCTACTAAAAGTAATCTTGGAAGGGAAAATACATGGTAAAAGAGGCAGACCGAGACTAACATGGACAAGTAACATCAAAAGATTGACAAGGCAGCCTATGACAACCTGGACCATCAAAGCAAAGAGACAGATCGGAATGGCGCTCCATGGTAGCCAACCTTCGATGCGGAGACGGCGCTCAATGGTAGCAAACCTTCGATGCGGAGACGGCACTCCATGGTAGCAAATCTTCGATGGGGAGACGGCGCTCCATGGTAGCAAACCTTCGATGCAGAGACGGCGCTCCATGGTAGCAAACCTTCGATGCGGAAACGGCACTCAATGAATGGCGGTCCGTGGTAGCCAACCTTTGATGCAGAGACGGCACTCAATGAATGGCGATCCGTGGTAGCCAACCTTTGATGCAGAGACGGCACTCAATGAATGGCGCTCCATGGTAGCCAACCTTCGATGTGGAGACGGCACTCAATGAATGGCGGTCCGTGGTAGCCAACCTTCGATGTGGAGACGGCACTCAATGAATGGCGGTCCGTGGTAGCCAACCTTCGATGTGGAGACGGCACTCAATGAATGGCGCTCCATGGTAGCCAACCTTCGATGTGGAGACGGCACTCAATGAATGGCGGTCCGTGGTAGCCAACCTTCGATGTGGAGACGGCACTCAATGAATGGCGGTCCGTGGTAGCCAACCTTCGATGTGGAGACGGCACTCAATGAATGACGCTCCATGGTAGCCAACCTTCGAAGCGGAGACGGCACTCAATGATGATATCTGTGCCTGTCTCGGGCTACAGATTGCTGACGTCATTCCAGAAACAACCACCTTGATCGCAAAATTGAAATCGTCACACTAGTTGGGGTTTGCCTTTCTGCGTTCATCTAAAGAAGGCTATGGTCTAACCTCAAACATCGATAGCTCTACTCAGGTCTGCGGGCTGTGAGGAACCACCCAAAGTTTGTGACGTTTTCAGCATTTCGAGCAGGTGTGGATGTGTGTAAAATGACGTCGGCTGTCTATATCTCGCATAGCTAAATACGTCACAAGCTTTGGGTGATTCCGCAGGCCTTAGTAAATCTACAGATGGTTGTGAGTCAAACATACATCACGGCAGCTCATTTTATTTTTTTTAAATCTAAAAGTGGTGTTTTAGTGGCAGCTTCGGGAATGTACAAACGAATGAGTGAAACGTGTCCCCTGTCAACTCGTGTTACGATTTTGTGTAGACAAATATGTTTATTATGGGAGCCACTCCGTTCTATGGTTATAGACACATGTATGAATGTTGTAGCTTGTATTAAATATATTTATTATGGGAGCCACTCCGTTCTATGGTTATAGACACATGTATGAATGTTGTAGCTTGTATTAAATATATTTATTATGGAGCCACTCCGTTCTATGGTTATAGACACATGTATGAATGTTGTAGCTTGTATTAAATATGTTTATTATGGGAGCCACTCCGTTCTATGGTTATAGACACATGTATGAATGTTGTAGCTTGTATTAAATATATTTATTATGGAGCCATTCCGTTCTATGGTTATAGACACATGTATGAATGTTATAACTTGTATTAAATATGTTTATTATGGGAGCCACTCCGTTCTATGGTTATAGACACATGTATGAATGTTATAACTTGTATTAAATATGTTTATTATGGGAGCCATTCCGTTCTGTGGTTATAGACACATGTATGAATGTTATAACTTGTATTAAATATGTTTATTATGGGAGCCATTCCGTTCTGTGGTTATAGACACATGTATGAATGTTGTAGCTTGTGTTAAATATGTTTATTATGGGAGCCATCCCGTTCTATGGTAAAAGAAACGTGTATGAATGTTCTAGCTTGTATTATGTTATGTTTTATCGATTGTTTTATTACAGTGGTTCAATAAAGTGTGCACCTCGACTCCCAGGGGTACCACCAAACTTTGGCAAGGGTCGAGGATGTTGTCGGGAGTCTACTCAGTGGTTAGAAATCATCAAATCATAACATCCACATAGACGTTAATTTGCTGTCGTTGAGGACGGACAACCAATGGATTGGGCGGACATCATCAATGCCCTCCGAGATGTGGGAAGAGCACAGGACTTCGACAAACACAGATCCACGTCACTTCTTCGGATGATGGAAATGGGAGTTAAGATGGGCACAGCCAGAAATGAGAAACTTAGTGGCCGTGTAAGAAGACTTATCAACCAACATAGAACTGGAGTCGTCAGTCGCTGGACACTGCGGGACTTGCTGAGGAGAGGATCTGAGCACCTATGGACATGTTCGGAGTTCAATGATGCTGATCCGCAAATAACTCAATTTGTTAGTTTATAAACAAGCATCTACATGATAGTGTTAGTTCTGTCCTCATTTATAACTTTATATATCCTAGCTTTCCAACAAAAATAGAAAGATCCCGAGCAATCCATTTTTGACAATAGAAACAAGAAAAAATTCTTAAATATTATGTAGAGCCAATCTTAACATATGCATGTGAATCATGGACAATAGGGCAACAGACAAGAAAATCACTAGAGGCTGTAGAAATGTGGTTTTACAGAAGAATGTTGAGAATACCATGGACAGCTAAGAAGAGTAATGAAAATGTTCTGAAAGAGGCCAAATAAAAAAGAGAGCTAATTTCCAATATTAGGAAGAAACAATCATTACTTTTTAAAAAATATGTTATGATAAGTGAACAGCTGCAATATATTGTGATAACTGGGAAAATTAAGGGACGAAGGGATAGAGGGAAGCAAAGAGAAAATGGCTCGGAACGCAGGTAATGAGTAGAGTCATTGCGGAAGTTAAAAATACCTAGGATCACCTTTGTCAACGTCCCTTGACATGCGGTAGTACGGGGAAATGAAAGGGCGGACAGGTTGACTAGCTGTCCTGTCGTTGAGGACGGTCAACCAATGGATCGGGAGGACATTATCAATGCCCGCCGAGATGTGGGAAGGGCACAGGTTATCAACAACCTTGAGTCCACGTCACTCCTTCGGATGAAAGAGATGGGAGTTAGGATGGGCACAGCCAGAAACGAGAAACTTATTATAAGAAGACTTATCAACCAACATAGAACTGGAGTCGTCAGTCGCCGGACACTGCGGGACTTGCTGAAGAGGGGATCTGACCACCTATGGACATATTCGGAGTGCAATGATTGTGACTCGCGAATAACTCAATAAGAGAAAAGATACCAGACAGCTTAAGAGAATGGCTTGGCAGATGGTCAACAACAGAAATGATTTTTAAAAAACTGTCGAGATCGAATATTGTGGAGAGACATGATCATCTACGCCAGCAGGAATGGTACCTGACGATATGCTATCTGTTGATAAGTCTTCCCGACTCTAACGACCTTGACACGCCGTGGTAGACCATCAACAAGGAATCTCTCCCATCCTTCAGTCTTCCACATAAGAAAGCACAGTTGTTTGCTCTGCACAACAATGTGGTACTTTAGTTCTAACCTAAGCGATTAGCATCGAGTCGACTACAATATATTCTATTTCTAAACTGGAATGTTCGCGTGGAAGTGGTTCTAACCAGCGAGGTAACACAGCTTCATTTATTGTCTGTGATAATTTAGTTGATCTAATATAACGAGAATAAACATGACATTCACTGCTCTGGAATTGTGCCTTTTTGATCACGGCTGTTTGAACGTCTGCGATCATGTCTTCTAGTCAGCTTGGCTGTACAAAGTCATATATTTGTGTGCATGTCTATGTTAGTCATGTGTCATATCTTTGTGTGTGCATATCTATGTTAGTCATATCTCATATCTTTGTGTTCATGTCTATGTTAGTCATATCTTTGCGTGTATGTCTGTGTTAGTCACCTCTAGTGACTTGGGCAAATGGTGCTTGTAAACCTGGGAGGGCCGACCATCTAAGGACAGAATCCCCCAACTGAAAAGACAATCTGCTGCCTTGCAGGAAGTTTGGGGACAATCAAAGGCTAAGGAAAGCAAACCTGAATAAAATGCTGGCTGAAATCGGATGCACTGGGCCACTGGCGCAGAACACAGTGCAACGTTTTAACGGGTGTTCAATCAGAGTGGATCTGGCAGACTCTAATTGTGATGTTCTGTCTGTGGGGGCGATCCACCCACTTAACCTGACTTCATGTGAGAATCTGGAATCCTACTCTGATTGAGTCCTGATCGCAGAGAGAGAGAGAGATCCAGTCAGATCATTTAAACACACTACAATCCTCGAAGGGGTCCTCGGTAGCTTAGTTGGGAAAACCACCCAACTGGACTACCGACGCTTGGACAACCCGTGTTCGATTCCTGCTGGGAGCAGTGTGAGTTGTACTCGTGGTTGGAAAAAAAATATCCCTACGGTCGACCCAGCCGCTGGCAGAAATGGGTACCAGGGTATTACCCTGGGAAGGTGAGGAATATCGCCTAGCATCTGAGTTTAGATGCTTGAGGCGACACTATACAGAAACCTCCGAACATTTCTGGATAGGCGGCTGAGCACATATGGGTGACAACTCGCGTGCTAAGACGCTGGTTCAAGTCGCCTACTTGACCTTTACACTACAATCACAGATCCAGTCAGATCATTAAACACACTGCAATCACAGATCCAGTCAGATCATTTAAACACACTACAATCACAGATCCAGTCAGATTATTTAAACACACTACAATCACAGATCCAGTCAGATTATTTAAACACACTACAATCACAGATCCAGTCAGATCATTTAAACACACTACAATCACAGATCCAGTCAGATTATTTAAACACACTACAATCACAGATCCAGTCAGATTATTTAAACACACTACAATCACAGATATAGATCCAGTCAGATTAATGAAGGAAACTTTAAGCAAAAAATGGCAGACAGAAACTATGGGGACTGTTCACAAACCCTAGAGTGTGGAGAACCTACTCTGCCGGAGATAAGAAAACAAAGACTCTGTCAATGAAGGCGCTGTTGAGAGTCACTCTGTATACCTGCTAGAGGATCCCCTGTGCTGGAGAGCGAGAGGATTTCTTGTGGGACGTCATGGCAATTCTAGTGTCATTTGATGCTTACTTATCAGGGTAGAGATAAGCAAATTGTCAAAGACATAACACAGCTCATAGTGATGTTGTAGAGGAGTATCCTGCAGAGTCAAGGTAGAGGAGTGTCCTGTAGAGTCAAGGGTAGAGGAGTATCCTGTAGAGTCAAGGGTAGAGGAGTATCCTGTAGAGTCAAGGGTAGAGGAGTATCCTGTAGAGTCAAGGGTAGAGGAGTATCCTGCAGAGTCAAGGGTAGAGGAGTATCCTGTAGAGTCAAGGTAGAGGAGTGTCCTGCAGAGTCAAGAGTAGAGGAGTATCATGTAGAGTCAAGGGTAGAGGAGTATCACACAGCGTCAAGAATAGAGGAGTATCACACAGCGTTAAGAATAGAGGAGTATCACACAAAGTCAAGAATAGAGGAGTATCACACAGCGTTAAGAATAGAGGAGTATCACACAAAGTCAAGAATAGAGGAGTATCACACAAAGTCAAGAATAGAGGAGTATCACACAAAGTCAAGAATAGAGGAGTATCACACAGCGTCAAGAATAGAGGAGTATCACACAAAGTCAAGAATAGAGGAGTATCACACAAAGTCAAGAATAGAGGAGTATCACACAGAGTCAAGAGTAGAGGAGTATCACACAGTCAAGAGTAAAGGAGTATCACACAGAGTCAAGAGTAGAGGAGTATCACAGAGTCACTGCTCATACGGATATTGAATTGACAGATCTCCAGTCACCCTTAATGTTGAAATAGCTGTTCTGTAAAATAGAAACTCATCAACTTGTGGGCAGGAGAAGGTAGTAAAAGTACTCTGGAGTGTTTCTCTTAATGCCTGGCCAGGACAACCTATCAGTGAAGAAAGCTTTCTCACTTAGGGAAGTAGCGCAAGAACATAGCACGATCACCATTAAGTGTTTGACATCAACAAGAACATAGCACATACACCATTAACTGTTTGACATCAACAAGAACATAGCACGTACACCATTAACTGTTGACATCAACAAGAACATAGCACGTACACCATTAACTGTTTGACATCAACAAGAACATAGCACGTCCATCATTAACTGCTTGACATCAACAAGAATATAGCACGTCCACCATTAACTGTTTGACATCAACAAGAACATAGCACGTACACCATTAACTGTTTGACATCAACAAGAACATAGCACGTACACCATTAACTGTTTGACATCAACAAGAACATAGCACGTACACCATTAACTGTTTGACATCAACAAGAACATAGCACGTACACCATTACTGTTTGACATCAACAAGAACATAGCACGTCCAACATTAACTGTTTGACATCAACAGAACATAGCACGTACACCATTAACTGCTTGACATCAACAAGAACATAGCATGTACACCATTAACTGTTTGACATCAACAAGAATATAGCATGTACACCATTAACTGTTTGACATCAACAAGAACATAGCATGTACACCATTAACTGACATCAACAAGAACATAGCACGCCCATCATTAACTGTTTGACATCAACAAGAATATAGCACGTACACCATTAACTGTTTGACATCAACAAGAACATAGCCTGTCCAACATTAACTGCTTGACATCAACAAGTCGCTACAAATAACTTCTGCATGGAGATCACTGACATTCTTCATGACACTCAACAATCTCATTAGTCAAGTCAGTGTTTTCCATATTTATTACCTTTTATTTCACACATACGCATATCTACTCCATTGTGTGGTGCTCACCTCTCCACATTGTTTAAACTGACCTTGCTAGACGAACCAACAAAATGTTCTCAATTTCAGTTTGTCACAAGTTTTGTCCCAAACGCAAACAGAATTATCACCCTTGGACTAAGAGTTTGAGAATCGCTGGCGTGCTGAAATTGTCAAATCCTTGCAACTCTTCTCATTAGAATAGTCAAATACAAAAAAACAAACAAAATTGTACAATAAAAGATCAGACAATGCAGAAATGGGAGACTTGTTAGGAAAACACAACAAAACAAGGCAATAAAGATTAATTGAATGAAACAAGTCATGCATAACTGATGGATGGATATATCATGGACTCACTGTCAAGGAATACAGCATGATGGAGTCTTATTGTTGACCTGGGAGCAGATGCAGACTGAAGCTTCATGAAATTGTCACGGGCAACAACACAATCTTGACACATGGTTTGCTCTGTGATTATCATCTGCAAGTGTTGGTTTTGTTTTGTACAGTCCCGTAGCTTCCATGTAAACCTCTGTGATGTCGACACAGATATTGTTGTCTCCCTTCTTTGTAAACCTCTGTGACGCTGACAGATATTGTTGTCTCCCTTCTTTGTAAACCTATGTGACGCTGACACAGATATTGTTGTCTCCCTTCTTTGTAAACCTCTGTGACGCTGACACAGATATTGTTGTCTCACTTCTTTGTAAACCTCTGTGACGCTGACACAGATATTGTTGTCTCCCTTCTTTGTAAACCTCTGTGACGCTGACACAGATGTTGTCTCCCTTCTTTGTAAACCTCTGTGACGCTGACACAGATATTGTTGTCTCCCTTCTTTGTAAACCTATGTGACGCTGACACAGATGTTGTCTCCCTTCTTTGTAAACCTCTGTGACGCTGACACAGATATTGTTGTCTCCCTTCTTTGTAAACCTATGTGACGCTGACACAGATATTGTTGTCTCCCTTCTTTGTAAACCTATGTGACGCTGACACAGATGTTGTCTCCCTTCTTTGTAAACCTCTGTGACGCTGACACAGATATTGTTGTCTCCCTTCTTTGTAAACCTCTGTGACGCTGACACAATGAGTCTCCTCCCAGTACCTGGTGTCTCAATCAGTTGTCAGACAAGACTTTCATGAAATGCATGGCTCACTGCAATTCTTACACAGCCCTCAGTCTTGGAACTAATATTACTGAAATAGTTCACTTCATTCAGAGCCCCTCAGTGTTGGAACTAATATTACTGAAATAGTTCACTTCGTTCAGAGCCCCTCAGTGTTGGAACTAATATTACTGAAATAGTTCACTTCATTCAGAGCCCCTCAGTTCTGGAACTAATATTACTGAAACAGTTCACTTCATTCAGAGCCCCTCAGTCTTGGAACTAATATTACTGAAATAGTTCACTTCGTTCAGAGCCCCTCAGTCTTGGAACTATATTACTGAAATAGTTCACTTCGTTCAGAGCTCCTCAGTTTTGGAACTAATATTACTGAAATAGTTCACTTCATTCAGAGCCCCTCAGTGTTGGATCAGAGCCCCTCGGTTTTGGAACTAATATTACTGAAATAGTTCACTTCGTTCACAGCTCCTCAGTTTTGGAACTAATATTACTGAAATAGTTCACTTCGTTCAGAGCTCCTCAGTTTTGGAACTAATATTACTGAAATAGTTCACTTCATTCAGAGCTCCTGTTTTGGAACTAATATTACTGAAATAGTTCACTTCGTTCACAGCTTCTCAGTTTTGGAACAAATATTACTGAAATAGTTCACTTCATTCAGAGCTCCTCAGTGTTTGAACTAATATTACTGAAATAGTTCACTTCATTCAGAGCTCCTCAGTTTTGGAACTAATATTACTGAAATAGTTCACTTCGTTCACAGCTACTCAGTCTTGGAACTAATACTACTGAAATAGTTCACTTAACATTAATGGTCCACAAAATAAAGAAATCATTTCTAAGATATCTCACGATGTGAACGGAAAATAGTTTCAGAATACCTGCAAGTCTCCAGTTCTCTCCATTATTATTATTATCCAGGAGTTGTTTTTCACCGATACTTTAGTTGAATTGCTCAATTGTGTCTTTGCTGGAAGAAAAAATATACACACGACATATGTATTAGACATTCAAGGTGATGATGACAAGAAGATGTATTGCAACAATTTAAAAACTTTTTGTGGTTAAAGAGTGAATTTTGCACACACCCACCCCCCCAAAAAAAAAAATAATCTTAGACTTGCCAGTCTTTGATCTTGAGTTTTTATTACAAGCATCAAGTACTAGATTATCTTTCTACCTTAAATATCTACTTTAGCTAGAACAAATATATGTTGTTTTTTTTTTGTGGTGTCACAAACTGAAACCACTCCCATAAAATATCAATTTCATGAATGAGGGGAATGTACCAGGCTCAGGAGATCTTTATCCATTAATGTTTGCTAAATTTCCAAGTTTAGAACTAATATGCCATTTTGAGATGAAAGCGGACATCTGTGATGTATCATAGTGCAGGCTCTGTAGTTGCCACCCTTCTTCCTGTGTAAGCAGGCAGGCAGTCGGAGCATTAACAGGCACTAGGTACACATGGTGGTGGTAGTGTACACATGGTGGTGGTAGTGTACACATGGTGGTGATAGTGTACACATGGTGGTGGTAGTGTACACATGGTGGTGGTAGTGTACACATGGTGGTGGTAGTGTACACATGGTGGTGGTAGTGGACACATGGTGGTGGTAGTGTACACATGATGGTGGTAGTGTACACATGATGGTGGTAGTGTACACATGGTGGTGGTAGTGTACACATGGTGGTGATAGTGTACACATGGTGGTGGTAGTGTACACATGGTGGTGGTAGTGTACACATGGTGGTGGTAGTGTACACATGGTGGTGGTAGTGTACATATGGTGGTGGTAGTGTACACATGGTGGTGATAGTGTACACATGGTGGTGGTAGTGTACACATGGTGGTGGTAGTCCTATACACAAGATGATGGTAGTTCTATACACAAGATGATGGTAGTTCAATACACAAGATAATGATAGTTCTATACACAAGATGATGGTAGTTCTATACACAAGATGATGGTAGTTCTATACACAAGATGATGGTAGTTCTATACACAAGATGATGATAGTTCTATACACAAGATGATGGTAGTTCTATACACAAGATGATGGTAGTTCTATACACAAGATGATGGTAGTTCTATACACAAGATGATGGTAGTTCTATACACAAGATGATGGTAGTTCTATACACAAGATGATGGTAGTTCTATACACAAGATGATGGTAGTTCTATACACAAGATGATGATAGTTCTATACACAAGATGATGGTAGTTCTATACACAAGATGATGGTAGTTCTATACACAAGATGATGGTAGTTCTATACACAAGATGATGGTAGTTCTATACACAAGATGATGATAGTTCTATACACAAGATGATGGTAGTTCTATACACAAGATGATGATAGTTTCTATACACAAGATGATGATAGTTCTATACACAAGATGATGATAGTTCTATACACAAGATGATGGTAGTTCTATACACAAGATGATGGTAGTTCTATACACAAGATGATGATAGTTCTATACACAAGATGATGATAGTTCTATACACAAGATGATGGTAGTTCTATACACAAGATGATGATAGTTCTATACACAAGATGATGGTAGTTCTATACACAAGATGATGGTAGTTCTATACACAAGATGATGATAGTTCTATACACAAGATGATGATAGTTCTATACACAAGATGATGGTAGTTCTATACACAAGATGATGGTAGTTCTATACACAAGATGATGGTAGTTCTATACACAAGATGACAATGGTACTAAACACAAGATGACATTGGTACTAAACACAAGATGACAATGGTACTAAACACAAGATGACATTGGTACTAAACACAAGATGACAATGGTACTAAACACAAGATGACATTGGTACTAAACACAAGATGACATTGGTACTAAACACAAGATGACAATGGTACTAAACACAAGATGACAATGGTACTAAACACAAGATGACATTGGTACTAAACACAAGATGACAATGGTACTAAACACAAGATGACAATGATACTAAACACAAGATGACAATGATACTAAACACAAGATGGCAATGATACTAAACACAAGATGACAATGGTACTTAACACAAGATGACAATGGTACTAAACACAAGATGACATTGGTACTAAACACAAGATGACAATGGTACTAAACACAAGATGACAATGATACTAAACACAAGATGACAATGATACTAAACACAAGATGACAATGGTACTAAACACAAGATGACAATGGTACTAAACACAAGATGACAATGATACTAAACACAAGATGACAATGGTACTAAACACAAGATGACAATGGTACTAAACACAAGATGACAATGATACTAAACACAAGAGGACATTGGTACTAAACACAAGATGACATTGGTACTAAACACAAGATGACAATGATATTAAACACAAGATGACAATGATACTAAACACAAGATGACAATGATACTAAACACAAGATGACAATGATACTAAACACAAGATGACAATGGTACTATACACAAGATGACAATGATACTATACACAAGATGACAATGATACTAAACACAAGATGACAATGGTACTATACACAAGATGACAATGATACTAAACACAAGATGACAATGGTACTAAACACAAGATGACAATGATACTATACACAAGATGACAATGGTACTAAACACAAGATGACAATGGTACTAAACACAAGATGACAATGGTACTAAACACAAGATGACAATGGTACTAATACAAGATGACAATGATACTAAACACAAGATGACAATGGTACTAAACACAAGATGACAATGATACTAAACACAAGATGACAATGGTACTAAACACAAGATGACAATGATACTAAACACAAGATGACAATGATACTAAACACAAGATGACAATGGTACTAAACACAAGATGACAATGATACTAAACACAAGATGACAATGATACTAAACACAAGATGACAATGATACTAAACACAAGATGACAATGATACTAAACACAAGATGACAATGGTACTAAACACAAGATGACAATGATACTAAACACAAGATGACGATGATACTAAACACAAGATGACAATGGTACTATACACAAGATGATGGTAGTTCTATACACAAGATGATGGTAGTTCTATACACAAGATGATGGTAGTTCTATACACAAGATGATGGTAGTTCTATACACAAGATGATGGTAGTTCTATACACAAGATGGCATTGGTAGTTCTATACACAAGATGACAATGATACTAAACACAAGATGACAATGATACTAAACACAAGATGACAATGATACTAAACACAAGATGACAATGATACTAAACACAAGATGACAATGGTACTATACACAAGATGATGGTAGTTCTATACACAAGATGATGGTAGTTCTATACACAAGATGATGGTAGTTCTATACACAAGATGGCATTGGTAGTTCTATACACAAGATGACAATGATACTAAACACAAGATGATGGTAGTTCTATACACAAGATGATGGTAGTTCTATACACAAGATGATGGTAGTTCCATACACAAGATGATGGTAGTTCTATACACAAGATGGCAATGATACTAAACACAAGATGACAATGGTACTATACACAAGATGATGGTAGTTCTATACACAAGATGATGGTAGTTCTATACACAAGATGATGGTAGTTCTATACACAAGATGACAATGATACTAAACACAAGATGACAATGGTACTATACACAAGATGATGGTAGTTCTATACACAAGATGATGGTAGTTCTATACACAAGATGATGGTAGTTCTATACACAAGATGGCATTGGTAGTTCTATACACAAGATGACAATGATACTAAACACAAGATGACAATGGTACTAAACACAAGATGACAATGGTACTAAACACAAGATGACAATGATACTAAACACAAGATGACAATGATACTAAACACAAGATGACAATGGTACTAAACACAAGATGACAATGGTACTAAACACAAGATGACAATGATACTAAACACAAGATGACAATGATACTAAACACAAGATGACAATGATACTAAACACAAGATGACAATGGTACTAAACACAAGATGACAATGGTACTAAACAAGATGACAATGATACTAAACACAAGATGACAATGGTACTATACACAAGATGACAATGGTACTATACACAAGATGACAATGGTACTAAACACAAGATGACAAAGATACTAAACACAAGATGACAATGATACTATACACAAGATGGCAATGATACTATACACAAGATGACAATGGTACTAAATACAAGATGACAATGATACTAAACACAAGATGACAATGATACTATACACAAGATGACAATGGTACTAAATACAAGATGACAATGATACTATACACAAGATGACAATGGTACTATACACAAGATGACAATGATACTAAACACAAGATGACAATGATACTAAACACAAGATGACAATGGTTCTATACATAACAAAACTCATCCAAAGTTACCAAAAAACCAACTCTCTGATAAGTCGTCTACACAACCACAATGTATCTTCCATTTTTTCTCAATCCTTCAATCTTCTACAGATAAATCACTAAATCTATTTTCTTAATCTTCTACAGATAAATCACTAAATCTATTTTCTCAATCTTCTACAGATAAATCACTAAATCTATTTTCTCAATCTTCTCCAGATAAATCACTAAATCTATTTTCTCAATCTTCTCCAGATAGAGTTCCAAATCTATTTACCCTCAATCTTCCATAGATAGAGCACTAAATCTATTTGCAAGATTGAATCCAGCCACAGACTTCACAGAAAGCTCCTTGCCCTCAGATTTCTCCGTTGTGACCTCATCAGTTGCAACAGTTTTTCTCTGACTTTTGATTTCCTTTTTCTGGACGTCTTTGACACCGGCGCTGGCGGTACAAAATGATTGACACCAACAAAGTCAACGATTATGTTTTTAAAAAGTTCAAAATTAGAAAATAGATTTGACTTTCTTCCCAGCATTGTGGCGAGAAATAGGTCAATATTCGCACGGGTAGAAATATCCACGTAGAAATTGTAGAGGAAGGTTCCGTTTATGGATTCAGCAGGACGAATGTTTGGGAAAGCAAATCGGAGAAGTTTATTTAGGTTAATAGCATCGACGATGCAGGATTGTAACTGAGCAAACGCGTGAGATATTCCTGGGTTGAAGTGGTTGTTGTTGTTGAAGGTTGGACCCTTTGAGTGGTATTTGTGGAAGTTTTGTCTGACGTTGTCTAGCTCACGGATCGCAGCATCTGAGCAGATTGTAGCTATGTTGATGGGAGAAGAATGATAGCTGATCTTGTCTCCGTCTTGCGTTGTCTCCAGCAAGTCAGTGGAACTGTCTCCTACAACCAAGCTGGACAACCTGCTGGTACCACTAATGTCTGTCTCCTTCAGTTCATCTTTCCGCCCAACAGCTGACAGGTAGTACTATTTTGAGATTCAACATTTGTTCTAGATAGATCAACTTCTATCGTCATCAGCTCTACTCTATCATCTAATTCATTCATTTTCACCTTTGTGTGTTTATCATTACTTTTTTCACATTTTATCCCAGACTGATTACATTTCTCTGTCAAATCCCTTTTCTCCCAGACTGACAACATTTCTCTGTCAAATCACCTTTTCTCCCGACTGACAACATTTCTCTGTCAAATCACCTTTCTCCCAGACTGACAACATTTCTCTGTCAAATCACCTTTTCTCCCAGACTGACAACATTTCTCTGTCGAATCACCTTTTCTCCCAGACTGACTGCAACTATCTTTCTTGTTTTCCTCACCTTTAATTTCATCATCATCATTATCAGCCTTAAAATCATCATTTCTTTCAGATTTATCAAGGTCAACCTTCTCTTGTAATTCACCAGTTCTCCCAGATTTTTCACCTTTCCGATCCAGCTCACCTTTTCTCCGTTCTAACGAAGCCACAATCTTGATCATAAACACCCCAGCAATAACAGTGTATAAATGTGCCAATGTGATCTTTGGCACAGCATTGCGGGACCACAAAACAATGCATGCAGCAAAGAGCTGAAGATCTCCACAGAACCTGCTCATTAAGGACTCCGGGACTCCCAAAGACTCCCTTACAATACACCTTCTGTCCTCCAACGTCATGTCCCCTAAACTGTTCAGACCAGGCAAAGAGATGTTCCCCACGGTGAACAAAGGTTCAATCAAGCTCTTCAACAAATTCTTCTTGATTCTCGTGTACTCTTCTATCCCGGAATCCTTTAACCTTTTCTTTTCGCCTGCTGTTACATCATTTTCACAAACTTTAACTTCAACACCATCGTCATCATCTATCAACTCATTTTCCTTTTCTTCACAAACATCATTAACTTTATCCATTTCAACTATTGTATTTTCTTCTAGTGTTTTAACATCTGAAATCAAAGATGGCTCTGCATCCATCATTTCTGCGGACAATTGTTCCAAACTTGAGTCTCCATGAAAACATTCATAAGATGTTTGATCAGCCGCAGCGTGCTCCTTGTGCGAACTATTCATGTTATGAGAACAATCATCCTGAAAGAGAATCCCATATATTACACGACGCAAGCTCAAAGAACACAAGAACGACGAAGCCTGATTTAAGTCTTCCACTTGAGCAAGAATGATAACTCTGTGCAGGATTGCACAATTTAAAATTGAAGGGGTTATCTCTCCACAGGAAACCGATTTCATGAACCAATCAGGAAACGGATTCCCACCGTAACTTCGGAAGTCTTCCATTGCTGTCAGATGACATTGATCAGGACCACTTGTTATAATTTGGAAGAGATCAAACCCCTGAAAGTTTGTAACATCAACGTAACCGTTCACTGATGTAACAAAGAGCCTCTCGACAAATTTTCTTCGTCTTGGTTTGATGAATTCTAGAAGCTCTCTTTTCACATCAAGAAACTCAACAGCCTCATTCTGAGAGTGAAGCCAGTGAAGGACACTGATGACTTTCGATAATCTTGGCGGAAGTGAAAACTTTTTGGAAATAATTTTGGGTACTTTAACTCGTGAGTAAAATGTTGAAAAGGCACTTGCGTTAATAAAATCATTACCAAGCAAACTTGCAAATACTGGAAGAACCGAACGACTGAGTCCATCAAAAGAGTTTATGAAATCATCAACATGATACCTGTGGCAGTGCAGGTAAAAAAGTGAAGAAGTGTCTTCAGGGTTCTGTTTTTGCAGCGGCCGGAAGTCGAGATAATCCAGCGGCAAGAATCCATTACTTAAGTCAAAAATGTAAAAATCACTGTCGTTGCTAATTACCGGACATTGCAGTTTGTTTGCCAGGACGGCTATCTCATTATCTGCCTCAAATTGGCATGTGACGTGACAAATGCCGATCTCATTTAATGTCTGCATGAAGGTCTCGTAGGCTAAGGCAGGTATTGCTTGACCTCTTTGGTGATTGACCATCACATCCACAAGTCTGATCCGAGCCACGGCTCGGGATAACGAGGTCCTGAGCTTCCTTCCATCAACAGTGTAAGCACCATCCATGACCACAATTGGAGTTACCCCACATAGTTTGAACGATTCAAACGTTGAGATGATTTTCTTTCTAAAAATATCATAATCCCCTCCGAAACCACACCTGACATGACAAGCGTAGTAAAGGAAGTGGTAGAAGTTGTTTCCGTCCAGCACCACAGAGCTGTCGTGTAGCTGGTGTTGGTGCAACACATGCTGGTTGTTGTCTATGAATCCTGTCAAACCATGGATGCCCATCTCTCATGCTCCAGGGACAAAACCAGGGAGATCTGTGGAAGGCAGCATATTGTAAACATTGAGATAAACTATGAAGTGATACGAGACTGCTGGGTTTAGTGATATGAGACTGTTTGGTTTAGTGATATGAGACTGTTGGGTTTAGTGATATGAGACTGTTGGGTTTGGTGATTTTACCAGTGCTACACCCACCACAGGTGCCCTTACAGAGACTGTACTGAATGTTGTAACATGTTATAAGTCACAAAACTATTACTTGTTCTTCTCTGTGGGGTCGTTGGGAGCATCATTTACCTGGCGATCATGTGTCCACATATATGCTCCAGACAAAACCTCACATAAACTCTACTTGTTCACATACATGTTCCAGACAAAACCTCACATAAACTCTAATTGTTCACATACGTGCTCCAGACAAAACATAACATAAACTCTACTTGTTCACATATATGCTCCAGAAAACCTCACATAAACTCTACTTGTTCACATACGTGCTCCATACAAAACCTCACATAATCTCCACTTGTATGTGGTTGACATAACTATCCTCCTACCACCACTAATTTAATCCTAAATTACGAGACCGACATAAAAATTACCAACTGGAAATACACATTTTTGACATTTCAGATTCATGCAAGGAAACGTCACTCCCCCCCCCCCTACTTTTCTAATTAATACTTCCTGTGGCCACAGAGTGATGGTTTTGTTTCCTTTGATGCTGAATCAGACACAAACATGTGCACCAAAAAAAGTACGCTATCATGCAAAAGTGGCTGTTTCTTTTCAGCTAATTTTCAAGAAATTCTTTTTTTTTTCTATTTTCTCATTCCAGGGGAAATCATCTTAGCGTTGGCAAGACATCAAACAAATCTTTGTAACGTGGGATAGCCAGCGAACGGCACTGAGAGTAGTGAGAGGAAGCTGAACACATGGCTGGATTGACAGACTGACGGCCACTATGTCAATAGACAATTAACTCCTCTGGTAGTAGCAACGAGGCAATGGGGTCAAATTTCCGGCCATAAATCCATCCTAAGTCAGAAAATGATTACTGCATCTGACTCCAGTGTCTCTGCTAGGGTAAACACACATCTGTGTAGCAAGAGTTCAAAGAAAATCTTATTTTTTCCAAACGTAACTTTTCAGTGGTAGTCATTTGTACTACAGTCTTGTAAAACATGACTCATGAATGGGTCTCGTGATCTAGGGTTAATCAAAATAATCATTTAAAAGGGTAACCAGTAAGTTAGTAAGGGTGATCAGTAAGATATCTATAAATACTTATATTGCTCTGTAGTCTTTGTTGTGCAGGCTGACTTGTCCATCTTTTGATGCTACTCGTCCATGTTAGTCTTGGGGTCTGCCTCTGACTCTTTTAACTTGTATTTTCCCCTCCAGGATTACCTTTAGTAGACTGTTGTGTCTTTTTAACATGGCCCAAAAATGGCATTTGTCATGATTTGTCTTGTTTGAATTGTAATTAGTGTTCTCGAGTTGTCCTTTCATTTTTAGTTGTTTTAAGACTTAATCGTTTGTTTTTCTTTCCATCCAATTCTACCTATTCTATATATATATATATATATATATATATATATATTATATATATATTTTTATATATCCACATTTCAAAGGCTTCAATTTTCTGTTCTGTTTTCTTGCCTAATCTAATTTCTAATGTCCATGTTTCTGCACTATTATTCAGGTATGTTGAGAAAATCTAACGTTGTTCTATTCTTAGTTTTAGCTCTGGTGTTATTTATCTAACTAACCCACTAAACAGTGACACAAATAACAAATTAAATAATTAATAACATGCCCATGCCTTACTAGTCTATGAAGTTAAGTCTACGTCTACTGTCTGGAACTACCACCAACTACAGGACTACTCAACTACTGACTACAGGCTGAGGACAGGCCATCTGTTGGTAGCTTTTTACTATTTACTTTTAACAAGTTGACATGGTCTGGAACAAGAGCGAAATAACAAGCACAAGTTATATCAAAATGTTACATACTGGAGTAACTTCTAGAAACAAAGCACAGGTCAAATGTTGTGGAAAGAGATTATGAAGGATGTCCAACGTGCGGCAGACACAAGGGACGACATGGCTGAGGTCAACCTGGCGGAAGTAACCTTTACTATGACGTCGTTAACCTTGTTCGTTCTTTTCGCTACATTTCACCATCATATCGTCATCATCACATCGTAACCATCATATCGTCATCATCACATCGTAACCATCATATCGTCATCATCACATCGTAACCATCATATCGTCATCATCACATCGTAACCATCATATCGTCATCATCATATCGTCATCATCACATCGTAACCATCATATCGTCATCATCATATCGTCATCATCACATCGTCATCATCACATCGTAACCATCATATCGTCATCATCATATCGTCATCATCACATCGTCATCATCACATCGTAACCATCACATCGTCATCATCACATCGTAACCATCATATCGTCATCATCACATCGTAACCATCATATCGTCATCATCACATCGTCATCATCACATCGTAACCATCATATCGTCATCATCATATCGTCATCATCACATCGTCATCATCACATCGTAACCATCATATCGTCATCATCACATCGTCATCATCACATCGTAACCATCATATCGTAACCATCATATCGTCATCATCACATCGTCATCATCACATCGTAACCATCATATCGTCATCATCACATCGTAACCATCATATCGTCATCATCATATCGTCATCATCACATCGTAACCATCATATCGTCATCATCATATCGTCATCATCACATCGTAACCATCATATCATCATCATCACATCGTAACCATCATATCGTCATCATCACATCGTAACCATCATATCGTCATCATCATATCGTCATCATCACATCGTAACCATCATATCGTCATCATCATATCGTCATCATCATATCGTCATCATCATATCGTCATCGTCATCACCATCACATCGTCACCATCATATCGTCATCATAATGTCGTCACCATCATGTCTTCATCATCATATAGTCATCATCATGTCGTCACCATTATATCGCCATCATCTTGTCGTCATCACCATCATGTCGTCACCATCATGTCGTCACCATCATATCGTCATCATCATATCGTCATCACCATCACATCGTCACCAACATATCGTCATCATCATGTCGTCACCAACATATCGTCACCATCATGTCGTCACCATCATATCGTGATCACCATCACATCGTCACCATCATGTCGTCACCATCATGTCGTCATCATCATGTCGTCATCACCATCACATCGTCACCATCATGTCGTCATCATCATGTCGTCATCACCATCACATCGTCACCAACATATCGTCACCATCACATCGTCACCAACATATCGTCATCATCATATCCTCAGTATCATATCGTCATCATCATATCGTTACCATCATATCGTTACCATCAATCATATCATCGTCATCATATCGTCATCATCATATCGTCACAAACATATTGTTATCACCATAATATCGTCATCACCATCACATCGTCACCATCATATCGTCATCATCATATCGTCACAATCATATCATTATCACCATAATATCGTCATCATCATATCGTCATCATCATATCGTTATCACCATCATATCGTCATCATCATATCGTCATCATCATATCGTTACCATCAATCGTATCGTCGTCATCATATCGTCATCATCATATCGTCACAATCATATCGTTATCACCATCATATCATCATCATCATATCGTCATCATCATATCGTAACCATCATATCGTCATCATCATATCGTCATCACCATCACATCGTCACTATCATATCGTCATCATCATGTCATCATTACCATCACATCGTCACCAACATATCGTCATCATCATGTCGTCATTACCATCACTTCGTCATCAGCATCATATCGTCATCATCATGTCGTCATTACCATCACATCGTCATCATTATCATATCGTCATTACCATCACATCGTCATCATCATCATATCGTCATCATCATGTCGTCATCACCATCACATCGTCACCATCATATCGTCACCATCACATCGTCACCATTATATCGTCATCATCATATCGTCATCACCATCACATCGTCACCATCATATCGTCACCACCACATCGTCACAATCATATCGTCACAATCATATCGTCACCATCATATTGTCATCATCACCATCACATTGTTATCACCATCATATCGTCATCACCATCATATCGTCATCACTATCAGATCGTTATCACCATCATATCGTCATCACTATAACATCGTCACCATCATATCGTCATCACCATCCTATCATCACCATCATATCGTCATCACCATCACATCGTCACCATCATATCGTCATCACCATCACATCGTTACCATCATATCGTCATCACTATCACATCGTCATCACCATCACATCGTCACCATCATATCGTCATCACCATCATATCGTCATCACCATCACATCGCCACCATCATCTTGGCATCACCATGATATCACCATCACATCGTCACCATCATATCGTCATCACCATTGTATCACCATCACATCGTCACCATCATACCGTCATCATCATGTCGTCATCACATCGTCACCATCATATCGTTATCACATCGTCACTAACATATCATTATCACCATCATATCACCATCACATCGTCACCATCATATCATCATCACCATCATATCACCATCACATCGTCACCATCATATCGTCATCACCATAATATCACTATCAGATCGTCACCATCATATCTTCACCATCAATTCGTCATCATCATATCTTCACTATCATATCGTCAACATCATGTCGTTCTCATCATATCGTCATCACCATCATATCGTCATCACCATCATATCGTCACCATCATGTCGTTCTCATCATATCGTCATCACCATTACATCGTCACCATTATATCGTACCATCATATCGTCACCTTCATTATCATATCGTCATCACCATCACATCATCATATCGTCATCATCATATCATCATCATCATATCATCATCATCATATCGTCACCATCATCATCATATCGTCACCACCATTATATCGTTATCATCATATCATCACCACCATATCGTCATCATCATATCGTCATCATCATATCGTCATCATCATCATATCGTCAGCACCATCATTTCGTCATCATCATCATATCGTCAGCACCATCATATCGTCAGCACCATCATATCGTCATCAACATATCGTCATCATCATATCGTCATCACCATCATATCGTCATCACCATCATATCGTCAGCACCATCATATCGTCATCATCATCATCATATCGTCATCAACATCATATCGTCATCACCATCATATCGTCATCACCAGCTTTATTGTCATCATCATCATCATATCGTCATCATCATCATCATATCGTCATCACCATCATATCGTCATCACCATCATATCGTCATCACTATCATATCGTCACCATCACCATATCGTCATCATCATCATATCGTCACCATCACCATATCGTCACCATCATCATATCGTCATCACCATCATATATTCATCATCATCATATCGTCATCATCACCATATCGTCATCATCATCATATTGTCACCATCATCATATCGTCATCATCATCATATTGTCATCATCATCATATCGTCATCATCACCATATCGTCATCATCATCATATTGTCATCATCATCATATCGTCATCATCATCATATTGTCATCATCACCATATCGTCATCATCATCATATCGTCATCATCACCATATCGTCATCATCATATTGTCATCATCATCATATCGTCATCATCATCATATCGTCATCATCACCATATCGTCATCATCATCATATTGTCATCATCATCATATCGCCATCATCATCATATTGTCATCATCATCATCATATCGTCATCACCATCTTTATTGTCATCATCATATCGTCATCACTATCATATCGTCACCATCACCATATCGTCATCATCATCATATCGTCACCATCACCATATCGCCTTCACCATCATATCGTCACCACCACCATATCGTCACCATCATCATATCGTCATCACCATCATATTGTCATCATCATTATATCGTCATCATCACCATATCGTCATCACCATCATATTGTCATCATCATCATATCGTCATCATCACCATATCGTCATCATCATCATATCGACATCATCATCATATTGTCATCTTCATCATCATCATATTGTCATCATCATCATATCGTCATCACCATCATATTGTCATCACCATCATATTGTCATCACTATCATATCGTCATCATCATCATATCGTCATCACCATCATATTGTCATCACTATCATATCGTCACCATCACCATATCGTCATCATCACCATATCGTCATCATTATCATATCGTCACCATCACCATATCGTCATCATTATCATATCGTCATCATCATCATATCGTCATCACCATCATATTGTCATCACCATCATATCGTCACCATCACCATATCGTCATCATCATCAAATCGTCATCATCACCATATCGTCATCATCACCATATCGTCATCATTATCATATCGTCATCATCACCATATCGTCATCATCATCATATCGTCATTATCATCATATCGTCATCATCACCATATCGTCATCATCACCATATCGTCATCATTATCATATCGTCACCATCACCATATCGTCACCATCACCATATCGTCATCATCACCATATCGTCATCATTATCATATCGTCATCATCATCATATCGTCACCATTACCATATCGTCATCATCACCATATCGTCATCATCATCAAATCGTCATCACCATCATATCGTCACCATCACCATATCGTCATCATTATTATGTCGTCATCATCATCATATCGTCATATCACCATCATATCGCCATCACCATCATATCGTCATCACCATCATATCGTCATATCACCATTATATCGTCATCACCATCATATCGCCATCACCATCATATCGTCATATCACCATCATATCGCCATCGCCATCATATCGTCATATCACCATCATATCGTCATATCACCATCATATCGTCATCACCATCATATCGTCACCATCATATCGTCATCACATCGTCACCATCATATCGTCATCACATCGTCATCATCATATCGTCATCATATCGTCACCATCATATCGTCATCATATCGTCATATCACCATCACATCGTCATATCACCATCATATCACCATAACATCGTCATATCACCATAGCATCGTCATATCACCATCACATCGTCATATCACCATCACATCGTCGTATAACCATCATATCGTCATATCACCATCATATCGTCATATCACCATCACATCGTTATATCACCATCATATCGTCATATCACCATCATATCGTCATATCACCATCACATCGTCATATCACCATCATATCACCATCACATCATCATATCACCATCACATCGTCATATCACCATCATATCGTCATATCACCATCATATCGCCATCACCATCATATCGTCATATCACCATCATATCGTCATATCACCCTCATATCGCCATCACCATCATATCATCATATCACCATCATATCGCCATCACCATCATATCGCCATCACCATCATATCGTCATATCACCATCATATCGTCATATCACTATCATATCGCCATCACCATCATATCGTCATATCACCATCATATCGCCATCACCATCATATCGCCATCACCATCATATCGTCATCACCATCATATCGTCATCACCATCATATCGTCATCACCATCACATCGTCACCATCATATCGTCATCACAACGTCACCATCATATCGTCATCACATCGTCACCATCATATCGTCATCACATCGTCACCATCATATCGTCATCACATCGTCATATCACCATCACATCGTCATCATCATATCGTCATCACATCGTCATATCACCATCATATCACCATCATATCACCATCACATCGTCATATCACCATCATATCACCATCACATCGTCATATCACCATCACATCGTCATATCACCATCATATCGTCATATCACCGTCATATCACCATCATATCACCATCATATCGTCACCATCATATCACAAGCAACGTTACATTTCAAATAAACAGATAAGTGAGGAATCAAAACAAGAATACGTGTTGAGCTTTATAAGAAGGAGGAAATACATCGGTCATGTGCTGAGAATGAATGAAGAAAGACTTGCCCATCAGGCATTCATGTGGAAACCATCTGGTAATAGAAAACAAGGCAGACTAAGAGATTTGCTACGCAGAACAATTACTAGGGAAGGTTCAACCATGGGACTAATAGGCAACCAAGAACTACAAGAAATACAAGAACTAGCAGCAAACCATCAATCGTGGAGAACTACGATTTCCGTTTTGTGTGACGTATTTAGTCGGAGATTAAGTTGCCTACACTTCCACATTCGATGATAAATATGGCGACGTGAATGTTCAAAAGTAACTTTTGTCGAGCACATATGGCCGACTTTGTTGATTTTGTTGATCACATCTAGAATCTTGATTTTGTTGATCACATCTAGAATCTTGATTGTGTTGATCACATCTAGAATCTTGATTTTGTTGATTACATCTAGAATCATGATTGTGTTGATCACATCTAGAATCTTGATTTTGTTTGATCACATCTATATTCTTGATTTTGTTTGATCACATCTAGAATCTTGATTTTGTTTGATCACATCTAGAATCTTGATTTTGTTTGATCACATCTATATTCTTGATTTTGTTTGATCACATCTATATTTTTTTATTTTGTTTGATCTCATCTAGGATCTTGATTTTGTTTGATCTCATCTAAGATCTTGATTTTGTTGACTTAACCTAGAATCTTGATTTTGCTGATCACATCTAGAATATTGGTTTTGTTGATCACATCTAGAATCGTTAATTTTGTTAATCTAACTTTCAAATTTGTTTGATTGATCTAATTTGATCTTTTAAAAATCTTTTTTGAGTTCTTGATTTTATTGACTTAATTTGATCTTATTTTGAATGACTAATTTTATTAATCTAACTTGATCTTATTTGATCCTATTTTCAATTATTGGTTTCATTTATCTAATTGTTATCTTATTTAATCTTATTTTCAATTATTGGTTTCATTTATCTAATTGTTATCTTATTTAATCTTATTTTCAATTATTGGTTTCATTTATCTAACTGTTATCTTATTTAATCTTATTTTCAATTATTGGTTTAATGATCTGATGTGATTTGATCTTATTTTGAATTCTTGGTTTTATTGATCTAATTTTGATCTAATTCTGAATTCCTGTTTTTATTTATCTAATTTTGATCTAATTTTGAATTCTTGGTTCTATTGATCTGATCGTATTTTTAATTCCTGTTTTTATTGATCTAATTTTGATCTTATCTGATTTTATTTTTAATTCCTATTTTTATTGATCTAATTTTGATCTTATCTGATTTTATTTTTAATTCCTGTTTTTATTGATCTAATTTTGATCTTATCTGATTTTATTTTTACTTTCTGTTTTTATTGATCTAATTTTGATCTTATTTAATCATATTTTTAATTCCTGTTTTTATTTATCTAATTTTGCCCTTAAATGATCTTATTTTTGAAATTCCTGTTTTTATCGATCTAATTATTTTGATCTTATTTGATTTTATTTTTGAATTCCTGTTTTTATCGATCTAATTTTGATCTTATTTAATCATATTTTGAATTCCTGCTTTTATCGATCTAATTTTGATATTATTTGATCTTATTTTGTATTCTTGTTTTTATTGATAAACTTTTAATGCTTTGATTCAATTGACCTGATTTTCAAATATGACAAATCAACAGTCGTACAAAGCCACATACCAGATGATCATGGCGGAATCATTACGCTAGACAGTTAGTTATATGTAAATTATTTAAAAAAAAAAAAAAATCATTCATACAACATTGCTGAAACAGAAATTATTACTCAAGCGTGGCACGTGCAAGGGAAAATAATTCAGGTGGCGGATAAGAGATTTAGTAATCAGGTAAAAATATTCCAATGTCTGCTTCAAATACTATTTGCAACAACCAAAAATGAATAAAACACATTGAGGACTGCCGCAAATACAATTAAGCCGATCTGTGTTTCTTATAACCTATTTCCTGATAATAAAAGCTAGACAGAAGCCGTAACAGCAGAAGTAATCAAAATGTCGGCTAATTTAATCCCTGCGAGCTGACCAAATCTTGTTATCTGATTACGCAACAAAAAAACTCGTAAATTTCCATTGACTGGAAGCACAAACGATCTCTTGTGTCCATCTCCAACGGAGTCCTCGGCGAAATATGAGCGGTTAACACGCGTGTACTTTTCGCTGAACATTTTCTTTCATTTTCAATTTATTTGAAACGTCTTCACTTTTTTCTTCGACTGCTTCAACTACACGCACAAACAAAACGCCGTGAAGAACATGTGGCAGAACAACAACAAGGAAGTAAAATTAAAATAAGGTCATCTATCATCACGTTGATGGTTCTGATGTTATGTCTCCATTTGATGCTAGTGTGATCAATGTCATGATTTCTGATGTTATGTCTCCATTTGATGCTAGTGTGATCAATGTCATGATTTCTGATGTTATGTCTTCATTTGATGCTAGTGCGATGCGTGTCATGATTTCTGATGTTATGTCTCCATTTGATGCTAGTGTGATGTGCGTCATGATTTCTGATGTTATATCTCCATTTGATGCTAGTGCGATGTGTGTCATGATTTCTGATGTTATGTCTCCATTTTATTCTAGTGCGATGTGCGTCATGATTTCTGATGTTATGTCTCCATTTGATGCTAGTGCGATGCATGTCATGATTTTTGATGTTATGTCTCCATTTGATGCTAGTGGGACGTGTGTCATGATTTCTGATGTTATGTCTCCATTTGATGCTAGTGCGATGTGTGTCATGATTTCTGATGTTATATCTCCATTTGATGCTAGTGCGATGTGTGTCATGATTTATGATGTTATATCTCCATTTGATGCTAGTGCGATGTGTGTCATGATTTCTGATGTTATATCTCCATTTGATGCTAGTGCGATGTGTGTCATGATTTCTGATGTTATATCTCCATTTGATGCTAGTGCGATGTGTGTCATGATTTCTGATGTTATATCTCCATTTGATGCTAGTGCGATGTGTGTCATGATTTCTGATGTTATATCTCCATTTGATGCTAGTGCGATGTGTGTCATGATTTCTGATGTTATATCTCCATTTGATGCTAGTGCGATGTGTGTCATGATTTCTGATGTTATGTCTCCATTTGATGCTAGTGCGATGTGTGTCATGATTTCTGATGTTATATCTCCATTTGATGCTAGTGCGATGTGTGTCATGATTTCTGATGTTATATCTCCATTTGATGCTAGTGCGATGTGTGTCATGATTTCTGATGTTATATCTCCATTTGATGCTAGTGTGATGTGTGTCATGATTTCTGATGTTATATCTCCATTTGATGCTAGTGCGATGTGTGTCATGATTTCTGATGTTATATCTCCATTTGATGCTAGTGCGATGTGTGTCATGATTTCTGATGTTATGCCTCCATTTGATGCTAGTGCGATGTGTGTCATGATTTCTGATGTTATATCTCCATTTGATGCTAGTGTGATGTGTGTCATGATTTCTGATGTTATGTCTCCATTTGATGCTAGTGTGATGTGTGTCATGATTTCTGATGTTATGCCTCCATTTGATGCTAGTGCGATGTGTGTCATGATTTCTGATGTTATGCCTCCATTTGATGCTAGTGCGATGTGTGTCATGATTTCTGATGTTATGCCTCCATTTGATGCTAGTGCGATGTGTGTCATGATTTCTGATGTTATGCCTCCATTTGATGCTAGTGCGATGTGTGTCATGATTTCTGATGTTATGCCTCCATTTGATGCTAGTGTGATGCGTGTCATGATCTCTGATGTTTTATTTCCATTTGATGCTAGTGTGATGTGTGTCATGATCTCTGATGTTTTATTTCCATTTGATGCTAGTGTGATGTGTGTCATGATCTCTGATGTTTTATTTCCATTTGATGCTAGTGTGATGTGTGTCATGATTTCTGATGTTATGTCTCCATTTGATGCTAGTGTGATGTGTGTCATGATTTCTGATGTTATGTCTCCATTTGATGCTAGTGTGATGTGTGTCATGATCTCTGATGTTTTATTTCCATTTGATGCTAGTGCGATGTGTGTCATGATTTCTGATGTTATGTCTCCATTTGATGCTAGTGCGATGTGTGTCATGATTTCTGATGTTATGTCTCCATTTGATGCTAGTGCGATGCGTGTCATGATTTTTGATGTTATGTCTCCATTTGATGCTAGTGGGATGTGTGTCATGATTTCTGATGTTATGTCTCCATTTGATGCTAGTGCGATGTGTGTCATGATTTCTGATGTTATGTCTCCATTTGATGCTAGTGCGATGTGTGTCATGATTTTTGATGTTATGTCTCCATTTGATGCTAGTGGGATGTGTGTCATGATCTCTGATGTTATGTCTCCATTTGATGCTAGTGCGATGTGTGTCATTATCTCTGATGTTATATCTCCATTTGATGCTAGTGTGATGTGTGTCATGATCTCTGATGTTATGTCTCCATTTGATGCTAGTGTGATGTGTGTCATGATCTCTGATGTTATGTCTCCATTTGATGCTAGTGCGATGTGTGTCATGATATCTGATGTTATTTCTCCATTTGATGCTAGTGTGATGTGTGTCATGATATCTGATGTTATGTCTCCATTTGATGCTAGTGTGATGTGTGTCATGATATCAGATGTTATGTCTCCATTTGATGCTAGTGTGATGTGTGTCATGATTTTTGATGTTATATCTCCATTTGATGCTAGTGGGATGTGTGTCATGATTTCTGATGTTATGTCTCCATTTGATGCTAGTGCGATGTGTGTCATGATTTCTGATGTTATATCTCCATTTGATGCTAGTGCGATGTGTGTCATGATTTATGATGTTATATCTCCATTTGATGCTAGTGCGATGTGTGTCATGATTTCTGATGTTATATCTCCATTTGATGCTAGTGCGATGTGTGTCATGATTTCTGATGTTATATCTCCATTTGATGCTAGTGCGATGTGTGTCATGATTTCTGATGTTATATCTCCATTTGATGCTAGTGCGATGTGTGTCATGATTTCTGATGTTATATCTCCATTTGATGCTAGTGCGATGTGTGTCATGATTTCTGATGTTATGTCTCCATTTGATGCTAGTGCGATGTGTGTCATGATTTCTGATGTTATGTCTCCATTTGATGCTAGTGCGATGTGTGTCATGATTTCTGATGTTATATCTCCATTTGATGCTAGTGCGATGTGTGTCATGATTTCTGATGTTATATCTCCATTTGATGCTAGTGCGATGTGTGTCATGATTTCTGATGTTATATCTCCATTTGATGCTAGTGTGATGTGTGTCTTGATTTCTGATGTTATATCTCCATTTGATGCTAGTGCGATGTGTGTCATGATTTCTGATGTTATATCTCCATTTGATGCTAGTGCGATGTGTGTCATGATTTCTGATGTTATGCCTCCATTTGATGCTAGTGCGATGTGTGTCATGATTTCTGATGTTATATCTCCATTTGATGCTAGTGTGATGTGTGTCATGATTTCTGATGTTATGTCTCCATTTGATGCTAGTGCGATGTGTGTCATGATTTCTGATGTTATATCTCCATTTGATGCTAGTGCGATGTGTGTCATGATTTCTGATGTTATGCCTCCATTTGATGCTAGTGTGATGTGTGTCATGATTTCTGATGTTATGCCTCCATTTGATGCTAGTGCGATGTGTGTCATGATTTCTGATGTTATGCCTCCATTTGATGCTAGTGCGATGTGTGTCATGATTTCTGATGTTATGCCTCCATTTGATGCTAGTGCGATGTGTGTCATGATTTCTGATGTTATGCCTCCATTTGATGCTAGTGCGATGTGTGTCATGATTTCTGATGTTATGCCTCCATTTGATGCTAGTGTGATGCGTGTCATGATCTCTGATGTTTTATTTCCATTTGATGCTAGTGTGATGTGTGTCATGATCTCTGATGTTTTATTTCCATTTGATGCTAGTGTGATGTGTGTCATGATCTCTGATGTTTTATTTCCATTTGATGCTAGTGTGATGTGTGTCATGATTTCTGATGTTATGTCTCCATTTGATGCTAGTGTGATGTGTGTCATGATCTCTGATGTTTTATTTCCATTTGATGCTAGTGCGATGTGTGTCATGATTTCTGATGTTATGTCTCCATTTGATGCTAGTGCGATGAGTGTCATGATCTCTGATGTTTTATTTCCATTTGATGCTAGTGTGATGTGTGTCATGATTTCTGATGTTATGTCTCCATTTGATGCTAGTGCGATGTGTGTCATGATTTCTGATGTTATGTCTCCATTTGATGCTAGTGCGATGCGTGTCATGATTTTTGATGTTATGTCTCCATTTGATGCTAGTGGGATGTGTGTCATGATTTCTGATGTTATGTCTCCATTTGATGCTAGTGCGATGTGTGTCATGATTTCTGATGTTATGTCTCCATTTGATGCTAGTGCGATGTGTGTCATGATTTTTGATGTTATGTCTCCATTTGATGCTAGTGGGATGTGTGTTATGATTTCTGATGTTATGTCTCCATTTGATGCTAGTGTGATGTGTGTCATGATCTCTGATGTTATGTCTCCATTTGATGCTAGTGTGATGTGTGTCATGATTTCTGATGTTATGTCTCCATTTGATGCTAGTGTGATGTGTGTCATGATCTCTGATGTTATGTCTCCATTTGATGCTAGTGCGATGTGTGTCTGATTATCTCTGATGTTATATCTCCATTTGATGCTAGTGTGATGTGTGTCATGATCTCTGATGTTATGTCTCCATTTGATGCTAGTGCGATGTGTGTCATGATTTCTGATGTTATGCCTCCATTTGATGCTAGTGCGATGTGTGTCATGATTTCTGATGTTATGCCTCCATTTGATGCTAGTGTGATGCGTGTCATGATCTCTGATGTTTTATTTCCATTTGATGCTAGTGTGATGTGTGTCATGATCTCTGATGTTTTATTTCCATTTGATGCTAGTGTGATGTGTGTCATGATCTCTGATGTTTTATTTCCATTTGATGCTAGTGTGATGTGTGTCATGATTTCTGATGTTATGTCTCCATTTGATGCTAGTGTGATGTGTGTCATGATTTCTGATGTTATGTCTCCATTTGATGCTAGTGTGATGTGTGTCATGATCTCTGATGTTTTATTTCCATTTGATGCTAGTGCGATGTGTGTCATGATTTCTGATGTTATGTCTCCATTTGATGCTAGTGCGATGTGTGTCATGATTTCTGATGTTATGTCTCCATTTGATGCTAGTGCGATGCGTGTCATGATTTTTGATGTTATGTCTCCATTTGATGCTAGTGGGATGTGTGTCATGATTTCTGATGTTATGTCTCCATTTGATGCTAGTGCGATGTGTGTCATGATTTCTGATGTTATGTCTCCATTTGATGCTAGTGCGATGTGTGTCATGATTTTTGATGTTATGTCTCCATTTGATGCTAGTGGGATGTGTGTTATGATTTCTGATGTTATGTCTCCATTTGATGCTAGTGTGATGTGTGTCATGATCTCTGATGTTATGTCTCCATTTGATGCTAGTGTGATGTGTGTCATGATTTCTGATGTTATGTCCCCATTTGATGCTAGTGTGATGTGTGTCATGATCTCTGATGTTATGTCTCCATTTGATGCTAGTGCGATGTGTGTCATTATCTCTGATGTTATATCTCCATTTGATGCTAGTGTGATGTGTGTCATGATCTCTGATGTTATGTCTCCATTTGATGCTAGTGTGATGTGTGTCATGATCTCTGATGTTATGTCTCCATTTGATGCTAGTGCGATGTGTGTCATGATATCTGATGTTATTTCTCCATTTGATGCTAGTGTGATGTGTGTCATGATATCTGATGTTATGTCTCCATTTGATGCTAGTGTGATGTGTGTCATGATATCAGATGTTATGTCTCCATTTGATGCTAGTGTGATGTGTGTCATGATTTTTGATGTTATATCTCCATTTGATGCTAGTGGGATGTGTGTCATGATTTCTGATGTTATGTCTCCATTTGATGCTAGTGCGATGTGTGTCATGATTTCTGATGTTATATCTCCATTTGATGCTAGTGCGATGTGTGTCATGATTTCTGATGTTATATCTCCATTTGATGCTAGTGCGATGTGTGTCATGATTTCTGATGTTATATCTCCATTTGATGCTAGTGCGATGTGTGTCATGATTTCTGATGTTATATCTCCATTTGATGCTAGTGCGATGTGTGTCATGATTTCTGATGTTATATCTCCATTTGATGCTAGTGCGATGTGTGTCATGATTTCTGATGTTATATCTCCATTTGATGCTAGTGCGATGTGTGTCATGATTTCTGATGTTATATCTCCATTTGATGCTAGTGCGATGTGTGTCATGATTTCTGATGTTATGTCTCCATTTGATGCTAGTGCGATGTGTGTCATGATTTCTGATGTTATATCTCCATTTGATGCTAGTGCGATGTGTGTCATGATTTCTGATGTTATATCTCCATTTGATGCTAGTGCGATGTGTGTCATGATTTCTGATGTTATATCTCCATTTGATGCTAGTGTGATGTGTGTCATGATTTCTGATGTTATATCTCCATTTGATGCTAGTGCGATGTGTGTCATGATTTCTGATGTTATATCTCCATTTGATGCTAGTGCGATGTGTGTCATGATTTCTGATGTTATGCCTCCATTTGATGCTAGTGCGATGTGTGTCATGATTTCTGATGTTATATCTCCATTTGATGCTAGTGTGATGTGTGTCATGATTTCTGATGTTATGTCTCCATTTGATGCTAGTGCGATGTGTGTCATGATTTCTGATGTTATATCTCCATTTGATGCTAGTGCGATGTGTGTCATGATTTCTGATGTTATGCCTCCATTTGATGCTAGTGTGATGTGTGTCATGATTTCTGATGTTATGCCTCCATTTGATGCTAGTGCGATGTGTGTCATGATTTCTGATGTTATGCCTCCATTTGATGCTAGTGCGATGTGTGTCATGATTTCTGATGTTATGCCTCCATTTGATGCTAGTGCGATGTGTGTCATGATTTCTGATGTTATGCCTCCATTTGATGCTAGTGCGATGTGTGTCATGATTTCTGATGTTATGCCTCCATTTGATGCTAGTGTGATGCGTGTCATGATCTCTGATGTTTTATTTCCATTTGATGCTAGTGTGATGTGTGTCATGATCTCTGATGTTTTATTTCCATTTGATGCTAGTGTGATGTGTGTCATGATCTCTGATGTTTTATTTCCATTTGATGCTAGTGTGATGTGTGTCATGATTTCTGATGTTATGTCTCCATTTGATGCTAGTGTGATGTGTGTCATGATTTCTGATGTTATGTCTCCATTTGATGCTAGTGTGATGTGTGTCATGATCTCTGATGTTTTATTTCCATTTGATGCTAGTGCGATGTGTGTCATGATTTCTGATGTTATGTCTCCATTTGATGCTAGTGCGATGCGTGTCATGATCTCTGATGTTTTATTTCCATTTGATGCTAGTGTGATGTGTGTCATGATTTCTGATGTTATGTCTCCATTTGATGCTAGTGCGATGTGTGTCATGATTTCTGATGTTATGTCTCCATTTGATGCTAGTGCGATGCGTGTCATGATTTTTGATGTTATGTCTCCATTTGATGCTAGTGGGATGTGTGTCATGATTTCTGATGTTATGTCTCCATTTGATGCTAGTGCGATGTGTGTCATGATTTCTGATGTTATGTCTCCATTTGATGCTAGTGCGATGTGTGTCATGATTTTTGATGTTATGTCTCCATTTGATGCTAGTGGGATGTGTGTTATGATTTCTGATGTTATGTCTCCATTTGATGCTAGTGTGATGTGTGTCATGATCTCTGATGTTATGTCTCCATTTGATGCTAGTGTGATGTGTGTCATGATTTCTGATGTTATGTCTCCATTTGATGCTAGTGTGATGTGTGTCATGATCTCTGATGTTATGTCTCCATTTGATGCTAGTGCGATGTGTGTCATTATCTCTGATGTTATATCTCCATTTGATGCTAGTGTGATGTGTGTCATGATCTCTGATGTTATGTCTCCATTTGATGCTAGTGTGATGTGTGTCATGATCTCTGATGTTATGTCTCCATTTGATGCTAGTGCGATGTGTGTCATGATATCTGATGTTATTTCTCCATTTGATGCTAGTGTGATGTGTGTCATGATATCTGATGTTATGTCTCCATTTGATGCTAGTGTGATGTGTGTCATGATATCTGATGTTATGTCTCCATTTGATGCTAGTGTGATGTGTGTCATGATCTCTGATATTATATCTCCATTTGATGCTAGTGTGATGTGTGTCATGATATCTGATGTTATGTCTCCATTTGATGCTAGTGTGATGTGTGTCATGATCTCTGATGTTATATCTCCATTTGATGCTAGTGTGATGTGTGTCATGATCTCTGATGTTATGTCTCCATTTGATGCTAGTGCGATGTGTGTCATGATTTCTGATGTTATGCCTCCATTTGATGCTAGTGCGATGTGTGTCATGATTTCTGATGTTATGCCTCCATTTGATGCTAGTGTGATGCGTGTCATGATCTCTGATGTTTTATTTCCATTTGATGCTAGTGTGATGTGTGTCATGATCTCTGATGTTTTATTTCCATTTGATGCTAGTGTGATGTGTGTCATGATCTCTGATGTTTTATTTCCATTTGATGCTAGTGTGATGTGTGTCATGATTTCTGATGTTATGTCTCCATTTGATGCTAGTGTGATGTGTGTCATGATTTCTGATGTTATGTCTCCATTTGATGCTAGTGTGATGTGTGTCATGATCTCTGATGTTTTATTTCCATTTGATGCTAGTGCGATGTGTGTCATGATTTCTGATGTTATGTCTCCATTTGATGCTAGTGCGATGTGTGTCATGATTTCTGATGTTATGTCTCCATTTGATGCTAGTGCGATGCGTGTCATGATTTTTGATGTTATGTCTCCATTTGATGCTAGTGGGATGTGTGTCATGATTTCTGATGTTATGTCTCCATTTGATGCTAGTGCGATGTGTGTCATGATTTCTGATGTTATGTCTCCATTTGATGCTAGTGCGATGTGTGTCATGATTTTTGATGTTATGTCTCCATTTGATGCTAGTGGGATGTGTGTTATGATTTCTGATGTTATGTCTCCATTTGATGCTAGTGTGATGTGTGTCATGATCTCTGATGTTATGTCTCCATTTGATGCTAGTGTGATGTGTGTCATGATTTCTGATGTTATGTCCCCATTTGATGCTAGTGTGATGTGTGTCATGATCTCTGATGTTATGTCTCCATTTGATGCTAGTGCGATGTGTGTCATTATCTCTGATGTTATATCTCCATTTGATGCTAGTGTGATGTGTGTCATGATCTCTGATGTTATGTCTCCATTTGATGCTAGTGTGATGTGTGTCATGATCTCTGATGTTATGTCTCCATTTGATGCTAGTGCGATGTGTGTCATGATATCTGATGTTATTTCTCCATTTGATGCTAGTGTGATGTGTGTCATGATATCTGATGTTATGTCTCCATTTGATGCTAGTGTGATGTGTGTCATGATATCAGATGTTATGTCTCCATTTGATGCTAGTGTGATGTGTGTCATGATTTTTGATGTTATATCTCCATTTGATGCTAGTGGGATGTGTGTCATGATTTCTGATGTTATGTCTCCATTTGATGCTAGTGCGATGTGTGTCATGATTTCTGATGTTATATCTCCATTTGATGCTAGTGCGATGTGTGTCATGATTTCTGATGTTATATCTCCATTTGATGCTAGTGCGATGTGTGTCATGATTTCTGATGTTATATCTCCATTTGATGCTAGTGCGATGTGTGTCATGATTTCTGATGTTATATCTCCATTTGATGCTAGTGCGATGTGTGTCATGATTTCTGATGTTATATCTCCATTTGATGCTAGTGCGATGTGTGTCATGATTTCTGATGTTATATCTCCATTTGATGCTAGTGCGATGTGTGTCATGATTTCTGATGTTATATCTCCATTTGATGCTAGTGCGATGTGTGTCATGATTTCTGATGTTATGTCTCCATTTGATGCTAGTGCGATGTGTGTCATGATTTCTGATGTTATATCTCCATTTGATGCTAGTGCGATGTGTGTCATGATTTCTGATGTTATATCTCCATTTGATGCTAGTGCGATGTGTGTCATGATTTCTGATGTTATATCTCCATTTGATGCTAGTGTGATGTGTGTCATGATTTCTGATGTTATATCTCCATTTGATGCTAGTGCGATGTGTGTCATGATTTCTGATGTTATATCTCCATTTGATGCTAGTGCGATGTGTGTCATGATTTCTGATGTTATGCCTCCATTTGATGCTAGTGCGATGTGTGTCATGATTTCTGATGTTATATCTCCATTTGATGCTAGTGTGATGTGTGTCATGATTTCTGATGTTATGTCTCCATTTGATGCTAGTGCGATGTGTGTCATGATTTCTGATGTTATATCTCCATTTGATGCTAGTGCGATGTGTGTCATGATTTCTGATGTTATGCCTCCATTTGATGCTAGTGTGATGTGTGTCATGATTTCTGATGTTATGCCTCCATTTGATGCTAGTGCGATGTGTGTCATGATTTCTGATGTTATGCCTCCATTTGATGCTAGTGCGATGTGTGTCATGATTTCTGATGTTATGCCTCCATTTGATGCTAGTGCGATGTGTGTCATGATTTCTGATGTTATGCCTCCATTTGATGCTAGTGCGATGTGTGTCATGATTTCTGATGTTATGCCTCCATTTGATGCTAGTGTGATGCGTGTCATGATCTCTGATGTTTTATTTCCATTTGATGCTAGTGTGATGTGTGTCATGATCTCTGATGTTTTATTTCCATTTGATGCTAGTGTGATGTGTGTCATGATCTCTGATGTTTTATTTCCATTTGATGCTAGTGTGATGTGTGTCATGATTTCTGATGTTATGTCTCCATTTGATGCTAGTGTGATGTGTGTCATGATTTCTGATGTTATGTCTCCATTTGATGCTAGTGTGATGTGTGTCATGATCTCTGATGTTTTATTTCCATTTGATGCTAGTGCGATGTGTGTCATGATTTCTGATGTTATGTCTCCATTTGATGCTAGTGCGATGCGTGTCATGATCTCTGATGTTTTATTTCCATTTGATGCTAGTGTGATGTGTGTCATGATTTCTGATGTTATGTCTCCATTTGATGCTAGTGCGATGTGTGTCATGATTTCTGATGTTATGTCTCCATTTGATGCTAGTGCGATGCGTGTCATGATTTTTGATGTTATGTCTCCATTTGATGCTAGTGGGATGTGTGTCATGATTTCTGATGTTATGTCTCCATTTGATGCTAGTGCGATGTGTGTCATGATTTCTGATGTTATGTCTCCATTTGATGCTAGTGCGATGTGTGTCATGATTTTTGATGTTATGTCTCCATTTGATGCTAGTGGGATGTGTGTTATGATTTCTGATGTTATGTCTCCATTTGATGCTAGTGTGATGTGTGTCATGATCTCTGATGTTATGTCTCCATTTGATGCTAGTGTGATGTGTGTCATGATTTCTGATGTTATGTCTCCATTTGATGCTAGTGTGATGTGTGTCATGATCTCTGATGTTATGTCTCCATTTGATGCTAGTGCGATGTGTGTCATTATCTCTGATGTTATATCTCCATTTGATGCTAGTGTGATGTGTGTCATGATCTCTGATGTTATGTCTCCATTTGATGCTAGTGTGATGTGTGTCATGATCTCTGATGTTATGTCTCCATTTGATGCTAGTGCGATGTGTGTCATGATATCTGATGTTATTTCTCCATTTGATGCTAGTGTGATGTGTGTCATGATATCTGATGTTATGTCTCCATTTGATGCTAGTGTGATGTGTGTCATGATATCTGATGTTATGTCTCCATTTGATGCTAGTGTGATGTGTGTCATGATCTCTGATGTTATATCTCCATTTGATGCTAGTGTGATGTGTGTCATGATATCTGATGTTATGTCTCCATTTGATGCTAGTGTGATGTGTGTCATGATCTCTGATGTTACATCTCCATTTGATGCTAGTGTGATGTGTGTCATGATCTCTGATGTTATGTCTCCATTTGATGCTAGTGCGATGTGTGTCATGATTTCTGATGTTATATCTCCATTTGATGCTAGTGTGATGTGTGTCATGATTTCTGATGTTATGTCTCCATTTCATGCTAGTGCGATGTGTGTCATGATTTCTGATGTTATATCTCCATTAGTGGACATTTTGCTGCCTTGGTAGGTCCCTTTTTGTCAAATGTCCCTGTTAATTGTTATATCAGAAACTATGCTGGCAATATCCAGAACTTTTGTTTTGGTCGTGTTGTTCTGGTGCGCTGTTTGAACAGAAATATTGTGGAGTCGTTCTATCTTGTTTTGATCATCATCGTGTGCAGAACTTAAAAGTGCCAAGTCGTCGGCAAAGTGCAAATCTTCTAGGAGTTGATTATCAATCCACTTAATTATCTGTCTTATATTGATCTTCAGTAGACCCAATCAATCGCAGTTCCAGGTAAAAGTGGTGACATGAGGTCACCATTGTCTCTGTTTCTAGTGGGAACCAGTCAATGTCTGTGCTCACACAGCGAACTAAATGTGAATAAAAGGCGTTTACAATATTCACATGTTTTGTAGGGAATCCATGGATGTTAATATTTGTCCATAGTGTTGGTCCTAAAACAAGGAGTCAGACAAGGATGTGTTCTGTCGCCGGATTTGTTTTCACTTTACAGCGAATATATTATGAGATCAATAGTAGACAAAAACGGAATTGAAGTCAACGGTCACAACATAAATAATTTGCGATATGCGGATGACACAGTCTTAATAGCAGAGACAGAGAATGAACTACAAGAAATGATAGACATAATAGTAAAAGAAAGAAACAAGAAAGGTCTCAGTCTGAATAGCAAGAAAACAGAAGTAATGGTTATATCAAAGAAACAATCATCACCATCATGCAGCATAAAAATAAACGAGACAAATCTGAAACAAGTGAAACTCGTCAAATACTTGGGCACAATAATAACATCAGATGGTAGATGCACCACAGAAATAAAAAGCAGAATAGCTCAGGCCAAAATAGCATTTCAGAAGGTTACAAATATCTTATGCAACAAATCTATGTCAATAAAAATGAGAAAGAGAGTTCATCGGTGCTATATAGAACCAATTCTGACCTATGGAAGCGAATCATGGACAATAGACAAACAAATGAAAAGACGATTGGAGGCCACAGAGATGGGATTTCTCAGAAGAATGTTGAAAGTTCCCTGGGCAGCTAAAAAGACCAATGAGGAAGTTCTCAAAGAGGCCAACACAAAAAAAGGGAGCTCTTAAAAAACATCAGAAAGAAGCAATCAACATTTTTTGGGCACATCTTGAGAAGAGGAAAGTTGGAATACTTGGTTACAACTGGCAAAATAAAATGAAAGAGAGATCACGGGCGACAAAGAAAGAAAATACTGGATAGCTTGGTGTCATGGCATGGAAAACAGTCAACAACAGAACTGATATGATGTACTGTAGATAGAAGATTGTGGAGGGACATGATCGCCTACGCCAACCGGTATGGCACATGATGATGATGATGATGATGATAGTGTTGGTCGGTTTAAACTGTCAAATGTTTTAGGAAACCCACAGAGTTTAGAGCAAAGATTGGAATGAGTCCTCAATGATTGTTCAGCGAATGAAAATGTGATCAATCCACAAATCACATCATTGGCCACATCAATCAAATATAGAACACATTAACGACAACAGCAGATCGCAGCAGCTTTTATCTGACAAGCTAAGCGTGGACTCAACAGCGCGCGTGATTTATGCAACAAGTCAGTGACAGGGTAACAGCAAGTCACGTGACAGGATAACAGCAAGTCACGTGACAGGGTAACAGCAAGTCACGTGACAGGGTAACAATATGTCTAGCAGAAAGCAGAAGCTGGCGGTAACGACAATGTTCTCTCCGTGAATGTCACCAATAACGATGACATATGTCATTTGTTGGACTTCGATTAAGGTCACTTTCCGATGCGGTGATGGCACTTGATGTCACATATTTTAATATTGTCATATAATAAATGGAATGCTGAAAATGAGAAAAAGTGGGCGGGTTGGTGTATGGGTCGGTAGCCTTGACAAAGGTATTGACCTGTCATCGGAATGGACAACGTCAGAGGTACTGGTGGGCTGGAGATGTGTGCTTCGTTGTGGTGGTCTCGGTGGATATTTCATTCCAGCACGAGGGTTGTATCACGGAACTTATTCCAGTACGAGGGTTGTATCACGGAACTTATTTCAGCACGAGGGTTGTACGAGGGTTGTATCACGGAACTTATTCCAGCACGAGGGTTGTATCACGGAACTTATTCTAGCACGAGGGTTGTATCACGGAACTTATTCTAGCACGAGGGTTGTATCACGGAACTTATTCTAGCACGAGGGTTGTACGAGGGTTGTATCACGGAACTTATTCTAGCACGAGGGTTGTATCACGAACTTATTCCAGCACGAGGGTTGTATCACGGAACTTATTCCAGCACGATGGTTGTACGAGGGTTGTATCACTGAACTTATTCCAGCACGAGGGTTGTATCACGGAATTTATTCCAGCACGAGGGTTGTATCATGGAACTTATTCTAGCACGAGGGTTGTACGAGGGTTGTATCACGGAACTTATTCTAGCACGAGGGTTGTATCACGGAACTTATTCCAGCACGAGGGTTGTACGAGGGTTGTATCACGGAACTTATTCCAGCACGAGGGTTGTATCACGGAACTTATTCTAGCACGAGGGTTGTATCACGGAACTTATTCTAGCACAAGGGTTGTACGAGGGTTGTATCACGGAACTTATTCCAGTACGAGGGTTGTATCACGGAACTTATTCTAGCACGAGGGTTGTACGAGGGTTGTATCACGGAACTTATTCCAGCACGAGGGTTGTATCACGGAACTTATTCTAGCACAAGGGTTGTACGAGGGTTGTATCACGGAACTTATTCTAGCACGAGGGTTGTATCACGGAACTTATTCTAGCACAAGGGTTGTACGAGGGTTGTATCACGGAACTTAATCCAGTATGAGGGTTGTATCACGGAACTTATTCTAGCACGAGGGTTGTATCACGGAACTTATTCCAGCACGAGGGTTGTATCACGGAACTTATTCTAACACGAGGGTTGTACGAGGGTTGTATCACGGAACTTATTCCAGTACGAGGGTTGTATCACGGAACTTATTCTAGCACAAGGGTTGTACGAGGGTTGTATCACGGAACTTATTCTAGCACGAGGGTTGTATCACGGAACTTATTCTAGCACGAGGGTTGTACGAGGGTTGTATCGCGGAACTAATTCCAGCACGAGGGTTGTACGAGGGTTGTATCACGGAACTTATTCTATCACGAGGGTTGTAGCACGGAACTTATTCCAGCACGAGGGTTGTACGAGGGTTGGATCACGGAACTTATTCCATCACGAGGGTTGTAGCATGGAACTTGATCCAGTACGAGGGTTGTAGCACGGAACTTATTCTAGCACGAGAGTTGTACGAGGGTCGCAGCACTGATCTTATTTCTTTAACTTCAGTGATAGACAGACCTGATATAGAAGTTGGGAGACGAGGTGTGTCTATGGAAGTGTGTGAGATTTAGTATTGTTTTCTTTATTTGATTCACCAGTTCTCACCTCTGGCTAAGTGCCTAGGGACCAGGAGCTTAGTTTTGCTTGTTAATCCGCTTTTCCGTGGCAGCCGTGTGCACAGAGATCCCTCGCCGCGCAGGCAGATAACTCCGTCTTCGGAGGTACTCATATTTTTTCCGTCGATGAGTAATTGACGTTTCAAGCCGGGCCTCGCTGCTGAGACCAGGGGTGATTGCCGCAGAGAGAAATCATAAATAAAAAGTACAACTGGGGCAACAGGGATTTGAACTCACAACCTCTCTGTCTCGAGACCAGCGACTTGCCTCGAGACTAACCTGACTCCCGAGTGCGTATATGTATGTGTTTGTTTTGTTTGTTTGTTTGTTTTTTTGTTTGTGTGTTTGTTTGTTTTGTTTGTGTGTATGTTTTGCTTGTGTGTTTGTTTTGTTTGTGTGTTTGTTTTGTTTGTGTGTTTGTTTTGTTTGTGTGTTTGTTTGTTTGTTTTGCTTGTGTGATTGTTTTGTTTGTGTGTTTGTTTGTGTATGTGTTTGTTTTGTTTGTGTGTTTGTTTGTTTTGTTTGTGTGTTTGTTTTGTTTGTGTGTGTTTGTTTTATTTGTGTGTTTGTTTGTTTTGTTTCTGTGTTTGTTTTATTTGTGTTTGTTTTGTTTGTGTGTTTGTTTTGTTTGTGTTTGTTTTGTTTGTGTGTTTGTTTTGTTTGTGTATGTGTTTGTTTTGTTTGTGTGTTTGTTTGTTTGTTTTGTTTGTGTGTTTGTTTGGTTGTTTGTGTGTTTGTTTGTTTTGTTTGTGTGTTTGTTTTGTGTGTGTGTTTGTGTGTTTGTTTTGTGTGTGTGTTTGTGTGTTTGTTTGTGTTCACCAGCTTTATACCTCTATCAAGTTTTGCATGAATATCACTTTTTCCAAATGTTCACACTGCCAACAGTGTGCTCAGGTGTCCCCCGCCATACTGGCACATATTCACCGAGTTCAGAAGTACTCTCATAATTGTTGTTGTCGAGAGTTTCAACGTTTAGGTAGAGTTTTCTGACTATTTTGGTCTACTCGTTGTTCTCACAAAACATTGTGGTTGTCTTTGTTACATGATGTGGTTGTCTTTGTTACATGATGTGGTTGTCTTTGTTACATAATGTGGTTGTCTTTGTTACATAATGTGGTTGTCTTTGTTACATGAAGTGGTTGTCTTTGTTACATGATGTGGCTGTCTTTGTTACATGATGTGGTTGTCTTTGTTACATGATGTGGTTGTCTTTGTTACATGATGTAGTTGTCTTTGTTACATGATGTGGTTGTCTTTGTTACATGATGTGGTTGTCTTTGTTACATGATGTAGTTGTCTTTGTTACATGATGTTGTCTTTGTTACATGATGTGGTTGTCTTTGTTACATGATGTGGTTGTCTTTGTTACATGATGTGGTTGTCTTTGTTACATGATGTGGTTGTCTTTGTTACATGATGTGGCTGTCTTTGTTACATGATGTGGTTGTCTTTGTTACATGATGTTGTCTTTGTTACATGATGTTGTCTTTGTTACATGATGTGGTTGTCTTTGTTACATGATGTGGTTGTCTTTGTTACATGATGTGGTTGTCTTTGTTACATAATGTGGTTGTCATTGTTACATGATGTGGTTGTCTTTGTTACATGATGTGGTTGTCTTTGTTACATGATGTGGTTGTCTTTGTTACATGATGTGGTTGTCTTTGTTACATGATGTGGCTGTCTTTGTTACATGATGTTGTCTTTGTTACAGGATGTGGTTGTCTTTGTTACATGATGTGGTTGTCTTTGTTACATGATGTTGTCTTTGTTACATGAAGTGGTTGTCTTTGTTACATGAAGTGGTTGTCTTTGTTACATAATGTGGTTGTCTTTGTTACATGATGTGGTTGTCTTTGTTAAATGATGTTGTCTTTGTTACATGAAGTGGTTGTCTTTGTTACATGATGTGGTTGTCTTTGTTACATGATGTGGTTGTCTTTGTTACATGATGTGGTTGTCTTTGTTACACGATGTTGTCTTTGTTACATGAAGTGGTTGTCTTTGTTACATGATGTGGTTGTCTTTGTTACATGATGTTGTCTTTGTTACATGAAGTGGTTGTCTTTGTTACATGATGTGGTTGTCTTTGTTACATGATGTTGTCTTTGTTACATGAAGTGGTTGTCTTTGTTACATGATGTGGTTGTCTTTGTTACATGATGTGGTTGTCTTTGTTACATGATGTTGTCTTTGTTACATGAAGTGGTTGTCTTTGTTACATGATGTTGTCTTTGTTACAGGATGTGGCTGTCTTTGTTACATGAAGTGGTTGTCTTTGTTACATGATGTGGTTGTCTTTGTTACATGATGTGGTTGTCTTTGTTACAGGATGTGGTTTTCTTTGGTACATGATGTAGTTGTCTTTGTTACATGATGTGTTTGTCTTTGTTACAGGATGTGGTTTTCTTTGTTATATGATGTGGTTGTCATTGTTACATGATGTAGTTGTCTTTGTTACATGATGTGGTTGTCTTTGTTACATGATGTGGTTGTCTTTGTTACATGAAGTGGTTGTCTTTGTTACAGGATGTGGTTGTCTTTGTTACAGGATGTGATTGTCTTTGGTACATGATGTAGTTGTCTTTGTTACATGATGTGTTTGTCTTTGTTACAGGATGTGGTTTTCTTTGTTATATGATGTGGTTGTCTTTGTTACATGATGTGATGGTCTTTGTTACATTATATGGTTGTCTTTGTTACATGATGTGGTTGTCTATGTTACATGATGTGGTTGTCTTTGTTACATTATGTGGTTGTCTTTCTTACAGGATATGGTTGTCTTTGTTATATGATGTGGTTGTCTTTGTTATAGGATGTGGTTGTCTTTGTTACAGGGTGTGGTTGTCTTTGTTACATGATGTGGTTGTCTTTGTTACATGATGTTGTCTTTGTTACAGGATGTGGCTGTCTTTGTTACATGATGTGGTTGTCTTTGTTATAGGATGTGGTTGTCTTTGTTACATGATGTGGTTGTCTTTGTTACATGATGTGGTTGTCTTTGTTACATGATGTGGTTGTCTTTGTTACAGGATGTGGTTGTCTTTGTAAGAGGGTGTGGTTATTTTTACTAGTGGGGGAGGCTCTTGTTAGCAAATATGGACGTCCAAGATAGCAGTTGGTTGTGCTAGTGAATTGTTACCAGCTTTGCTAGCAGAATTGTTACCAGCTATGCTAGCAGATTGTTACCAGATGTGCTAGCAGAATTGTTAACAGCTGTTCTATCAGAATTGTTACCAGCTGTGCTAGAAGAATTGTTACCAGCTGGGCTAGCAGAATTGTTACCAGCTATGCTAGGAGAATTTTACCAGCTGTGCTAGCAGAATTGTTACCAGCTTTGCTAGCAGAATTGTTACCAGCTGTGCTAGCAGAATTGTTACCAGCTGTGCTAGCAGAATTGTTACCAGCTTTGCTTGCAGAATTGTTACAATCTTTGATAGCCGAATTGTTACCAGCTGTGCTAGCAGAATTGTTACCAGCTGTGCTAGCAGATTTGTTATCAGCTGTGATAGCAGAATTGTTACCAGCTGTGCTAGCAGAATTGTTACCAGCTTTGCTAGCAGAATTGTTACCAGCTGTGCTAGCAGAATTGTTACCAGCTTTGCTTGCAGAATTGTTACCAGCTTTGCTAGCAGAATTGTTACCAGCTGTGCTAGCAGAATTGTTACCAGCTGTGCAAGAAGAATTTTTACCAGCTGTGCTAGCAGAATTGTTACCAATTGTGCTGGCATATTGTTACCAGATGTGCTAGCACAAATGTTACCAGCTGTCCTAGCAGAATTGTTACCAGCTATGCTAGCAGATTGTTACCAGCTGTGCTAGCAGAATTGTTACCAGCTGTGCTAGCAGATTGTTACCAGCTGTGCTAGCAGAAGTGTTACCTGCTGTGCTAGCAGAATTGTTACCAGCTGTGCTAGCAGATTTGTTACCAGCTGTGATAGCAGAATTGTTACCATCTGTGATAGCAGAATTGTTACCAGCTGTGATAGCAGAATTGTTACCAGCTGTGATAGCAGAATTGTTACCAGCTGTGCTAGCAGATTGTTACCAGCTGTGCTAGCAGAACTGTTACCAGCTGTGATAGCAGAATTGTTACCATCTGTGATAGCAGAATTGTTACCAGCTGTGATAGCAGAATTGTTACCAGCTGTGATAGCAGAATTGTTACCAGCTGTGATAGCAGAATTGTTACCAGCTGTGCTAGCATATTGTTACCAGCTGTGCTAGCAGATAAGTTGTTTTGTTTAGTGGACGGATCATCTTCATTGCACATCAGAGATGTCTATAAGCGCTGAGATCTGCTCCCCAGTAAGTTCCTCTGTGTGTGGAGACTGACGGCTCCAATAAGTTCCCATGTGTGTGGAGACTGACGGCTCCAGTAAGTTCCTCTGTGTGTGGAGACTGACGGCTCCAGTAAGTTCCTCTGTGTGTGGAGACTGACGGCTCCAATAAGTTCCCCTGTGTGTGGAGACTGACGGCTCCAGTAAGTTCCTCTGTGTGTGGAGACTGACGGCTCCAATAAGTTCCCCTGTGTGTGGAGACTGACGGCTCCAATAAGTTCCCCTGTGTGTGGAGACTGACGGCTCCAATAAGTTCCCCTGTGTGTGGAGACTGACGGCTCCAATAAGTTCCCCTGTGTGTGGAGACTGACGGCTCCAGTAAGTTCCTCTGTGTGTGGAGACTGACGGCTCCAATAAGTTCCCCTGTGTGTGGAGACTGACGGCTCCAATAAGTTCCCCTGTGTGTGGAGACTGACGGCTCCAGTAAGTTCCTCTGTGTGTGGAGACTGACGGCTACAATAAGTTCCCCTGTGTGTGGAGACTGACGACTCCAATAAGTTCCTCTGTGTGTGGAGACTGACGGCTCCAGTAAGTTCCCCTGTGTGTGGAGACTGACGACTCCAATAAGTTCCTCTGTGTGTGGAGACTGACGACTCCAATAAGTTCCTCTGTGTGTGGAGACTGACGGCTCCAGTTCTGTGTTGTTTTATTGTTCTTCTGCGTCTCCCCATTTACGTGGCGCTCCGAGCTATCATGAATGTTTGCAACGTAATATTCTTGACGTGTTTCACCCTACGTGGAGCTCCTGGTTATTATATTATGTTTCTGATTGTAATGTGTTATCATCTTTTATTATATTATGTCTCTGCTTGTAATGTGTTATCATCTTTCCTTATATTATGTCTCTGCTTGTAATGTGTTATCATCTTTTATTATAATATGTCTCTACTTGTAATGTGTTATCACCTTTTATTATAATATGTCTCTGCTTGTAATGTGTTATCATCTTTTATTATATTATGTCTCTGCTTGTAATGTGTTATCATCTTTTATTATATTATGTCTCTGCTTGTAATGTGTTATCATATTTTATTATATTATGTCTCTGCTTGTAATGTGTTATCATCTTTTATTATATTATGTCTGTGCTTGTAATGTGTTATCATATTTTATTATATTATGTCTGTGCTTGTAATGTGTTATCATCTTTTATTATAATATGTCTCTGCTTGTAATGTGTTATCATCTTTTATTATATTATGTCTCTGCTTGTAATGTGTTATCATCTTTTATTATATTATGTCTGTGCTTGTAATGTGTTATCATATTTTATTATATTATGTCTGTGCTTGTAATGTGTTATCATCTTTCATTATATTATGTCTCTGCTTGTAATGTGTTATCATCTTTTATTATATTATGTCTCTGCTTGTAATGTTTTATCATCTTCAACACGTTGAAATGTCATTTTATTTGCCACTTCGTCAACCATTCCCATCAAATTGTGCTCCCGTTCCTCGCTGGCTATCCACGGCTTCACACCCGACTTTCTGCGCTGGTGCACGACCTTCCAGTCTCTACGACGCAGCGTCCTCCAGTCTGTCTGGAACAAAAAATGTGATGAGTGTGATCCAACGTCTGTCGCTTCCAAGGGCGGATGCTGAACCAAAACATCCTGGAGGCCACTTCTCGGAACTTGCGACCAGTGGCGCAATAGAGTAGGAAATTGATGCTGTGGTTGAGGTACATTAGTAGGGAGGCTAGAGTGTCAAAGAGGATCCCCTTGGAGAGGGTTCTTGTGCTGCTCGACGGGACGTTGATCCAGATGTCCGCTACGATGTTGGAGACGTTCATTGGTAGAGTCGTTAGCAGAAACGTAAATGATACCGTCAGCAGCATTGCGGTCATCCGGATGTTGCCAGAGTCAGGAGAAGTCGAGCCGTGCGCGTCGCCTTGTGGTGGCCGACGTCCGTTGAGGAGACGGCCCCTCACGTCACTAGCACGGCAGATCTGAAGAAGGAAATCATCAAACTAAATGTGATCAATTATTCAATGAAAAATCAAACTCACAAATCAATTCTTCAATGAAAAATCAAACTCACAAATCATTTCTTCAATCAAAAATCAAACTCACAAATCATTTCTTCAATCAAAATTCAAACTCACAAATCATTTCTTCAATCAAAAATCAAACTCACAAATCATTTCTTCAATCAAAAATCAAACTCACAAATCATTTCTTCAATCAAAAATCAAACTCACAAATCATTTCTTCAATCAAAATTTAAACTCACAACTCAATTCTTCGCTGAGAGAATATACCATCAAATAAAATAGAGAAAAGATTACATCTAAGATAGACAAATGAAAAAAAAGACATAGAGTTAGCCAAATGTAAAAAAGACACATCGACAGACAAATGTAGAAAAGACACATCGACAGACAAATGTAGAAAAGACACATCGACAGAAAAATGTAAAACAGACACATCGACAGACAAATGTAAAAAATTGTATCTGCCCCTAACAGATCTCCCCATAAGTTATACTTGTATCTGTCCCTAACAAATCTCTACATAAGTTATACTTGTATCTGTCCCTAACAAATCTCTACATAAGTAATACTTGTATCTGTCCCTAACAAATCTCTACATAAGTAATACTTGTATCTGTCCCTAATAAATCTCTACATAAGTTATACTTGTATCTGTCCCTAACAAATCTCTACATAAGTAATACGTGTATCTGTCCCTAACAAATCTCTACATAAGTTATACTTGTATCTGTCCCTAATAAATCTCTACATAAGTAATACTTGTATCTGTCCCTAACAAATCTCTACATAAGTTATACTTGTATCTGTCCCTAACAAATCTCTACATAAGTTATACTTGTATCTGTCCCTAATAAATCTCTACATAAGTTATACTTGTATCTGTCCCTAACAAATCTCTACATAAGTTATACTTGTATCTGTCCCTAACAAATCTCTACATAAGTTATACTTGTATCTGTCCCTAACAAATCTCTACATAAGTAATACTTGTATCTGTCCCTAACAAATCTCTACATAAGTTATACTTGTATCTGTCCCTAACAAATCTCTACATAACTTATACTTGTATCTGTCCCTAATAAATCTCTACATAAGTAATACTTGTATCTGTCCCTAACAAATATCTACATAAGTTATACTTGTATCTGTCCCTAACAAATCTCTACATAAGTTATACTTGTATCTGTCCCTAACAAATCTCTACATAAGTTATACTTGTATCTGTCCCTAATAAATCTCTACATAAGTTATACTTGTATCTGTCCCTAACAAATCTCTACATAAGTTATACTTGTATCTGTCCCTAACAAATCTCTACATAAGTTATACTTGTATCTGTCCCTAACAAATCTCTACATAAGTTATACTTGTATCTACCCCTAACAAATCTCTACATAAGTTATACTTGTATCTGTCCCTAACAAATCTCTACATAAGTTATACTTGTATCTGTCCCTAACAAATCTCTACATAAGTTATACTTGTATCTGTCCCTAACAAATCTCTACATAAGTTATACTTGTATCTGTCCCTAACAAATCTCTACATAAGTTATACTTGTATCTGTCCCTAACAAATCTCTCCATAAGTTATACTTGTATCTGTCCCTAACAAATCTCTACATAAGTTATACTTGTATCTGTCCCTAACAAATCTCTCCATAAGTTATACTTGTATCTGTCCCTAACAAATCTCTACATAAGTTATACTTGTATCTGTCCCTAACAAATCTCTACATAAGTTATACTTTTATCTGTCCCTAACAAATCTCTACATAAGTTATGCTTGTATCTACTACTACCAAATCTCTACATAAGTTATACTTGTATCTACCCATAACAAATCTCTACATAAGTTATACTTGTATCTGTCCCTAACAAATCTCTCCATAAGTTATACTTGTATCTGTCCCTAACAAATCTCTACATGCGTTATACTTGTATCTGTCGCTAACAAATCTCCCCATAAGTTATACTTGTATCTGTCCCTAACAAATCTCTCCATAAGTTATACTTGTATCTGTCCCTAACAAATCTCTACATAAGTTATACTTGTATCTGTCCCTAACAAATCTCCCCATAAGTTATACTTGTATCTGTCCCTAACAAATATCTACATAAGTTATACTTGTATCTGTCCCTAACAAATCTCTACATAAGTTATACTTGTATCTGTCCCTAACAAATATCTACATAAGTTATACTTGTATCTGTCCCTAACAAATCTCTACATAAGTTATACTTGTATCTGCCACTAACAAATCTCTACATAAGTTATGCTTGTATCTGTCCCTAACAAATCTCTCCATAAGTTATACTTGTATCTGTCCCTAACAAATCTCTCCATAAATTATACTTGTATCTACCCCTAACAAATCTCTACATAAGTTATACTTGTATCATCTACCCCTAACAAATCACTCCATAAGTTATACTTGTATCTGTCCCTAACAAATCTCTACATAAGTTATACTTGTATCTGTCCCTAACAAATCTCTCCATAAGTTATACTTGTATCTGTCCCTAACAAATCTCTACATAAGTTATACTTGTATCTGCCACTAACAAATCTCTACATAAGTTATACTTGTATCTGTCCCTAACAAATCTCTCCATAAGTTATACTTGTATCTGTCCCTAACAAATCTCTACATAAGTTATACTTGTATCTGTCCCTAACAAATCTCTCCATAAGTTATACTTGTATCTGTCCCTAACAAATCTCTACATAAGTTATACTTGTATCTGCCACTAACAAATCTCTACATAAGTTATACTTGTATCTACCCCTAACAAATCTCTACATAAGTTATACTTGTATCTGTCCCTAACAAATCTCTCAATAAGTTATACATGTATCTGTCCCTAACAAATCTCTCCATAAGTTATACTTGTATCTGTCCCTAACAAATCTCTCCATAAGTTATACTTGTATCTACCCTTAACAAATCTCTCCATAAGTTATACTTGTATCTGTTCCTAACAAATGTATATACAAGTATAACTTATGCAATGGACCAATCAAAGCACATTATCCATAGGTGACATCGATTGTGTTTAAGCAGACCCAAGAATTGTGTTTTTCAGTTTCTGCTGATGTCCAATGGTCTAAGGCCTGTCTCAAATATTGCAAACCGTCAAAAACGACGTAAAATTAAATTATCACTTCACTCAAACAAATTCATTTTAGCAACTGACTGTAACTTCAATAGGCTTATCGATTACTTTGACCTGACAGAAATAATCTTTATTTGGGAAAGAGATCGATAACTGTCACCTTGTGTCCTGTCAGATGGCGATCAACATTCGGACATGTTTGTTTTGGGATATCTCAGAACGGCGAAGAGTCTGTGGAACGTGTTATCACGCATTTGTTGGTTTGCTTGCATGGATGGGACGTCGCAGGTCCTCCGTGAAATCAATGCTAGCGACAAAAGTTGAAAACAAACGTCAGAGAAATGTTTTCTTAGCTCCGTGCAGAAAGGAATAGTGGTAAACACGTCATCAACTAAACAAGTGGGCGGGGTGGGGGGAAGGATTCAAAGTGCGAAGCTGCTGTAAAGCAGCTGATAAATATAACAAGAAAAAAACAGATAAAAAAGTGGTATGTTTACAGCTGTATGTGGGCGAGGGACAACGACGTTGCGGCACAGTAGACCTTCAGCTGGAACAGTGGATAAAACACAAATATATAGATGACAGGAAAATAAACTACATAGCGGTAATATATTAAATGAACAGTGGACGCAGAACAAATATACAGGTGAGAGGCAAATAAACTACATCTTTTGTCCTTTCGAGCCGAAGACGGCACATAGGGCAGAACCACAATCTCAAAAACAGAAACCTTGCGTGCCAGAATGGCACATATTGCAGAGATCACTGCTTCTAAAATCTATGGCTCTGTTTCCATAACAATACTTTTTACAATGACAGCGTGTCAAGCCATCGATCAACCTCCTTAGTCGCCTCTTACGACATGCTCGGAAGGTCACAGTGTTACTATTCTTTTCTCATAATGAGACCCCGGTAACACACAATAAACTACATAGCGGTAATATATATGCAAAGAACAGGACGCAGCACAAATATGTAGATGAGAAACATATAAGCTACATAGCGGTAATATAATAAATATAAGTGTGTTGGTGTGTGCGTCACTTCCGGGAAAGTAACCGCCAAGTTTTGGTAGTTGGAGTCAACATGATGCTAGCAGGCACGTCTTAGTTGGAATCAACATGATGCTAGCAGGCACGTCTTAGTTGGAATCAACATGATGCTAGCAGGCACGTCTTAGTTGGAATCAACATGATGCTAGCAGGCACGTCTTAGTTGGAATCAACATGATGCTAGCAGGCACGTCTTAGTTGGAATCAACATGATGCTAGCAGGCACGTCTTAGTTGGAATCAACATGATGCTAGCAGGCACGTCTTAGTTGGAATCAACATGATGCTAGCAGGCACGTCTTAGTTGGAATCAACATGATGCTAGCAGGCACGTCTTAGTTGGAATCAACATGATGCTAGCAGGCACGTCTTAGTTGGAATCAACATGATGCTAGCAGGCACGTCTTAGTTGGAGTCAACATGATGCTAGCAGGCACGTCTTAGTTGGAGTCAAGATGATACTAGCAGGCACGTCTTAGTTGGAGTCAAGATGATACTAGTAGGCACGTCTTAGTTGGAGTCAAGATGATACTAGTAGGCACGTCTTAGTTGGAGTCAAGATGATGCTAGTAGGCACGTCTTAGTTGGACAAAGATGATGCTAGCAGACACGTCTTAGTTGGAGTCAAGATGATGCTAGCAGGCACGTCTTAGTTGGAGTCAAGATGATGCGAGCAGGCACGTCTTAGTTGGAGTCAAGATGATACTAGTAGGCACGTCTTAGTTGGAGTCAAGATGATGCGAGCAGGCACGTATTAGTTGGAGTCAAGATGATGCTAGCAGGCACGTCTTAGTTGGAGTCAAGATGATGCTAGCAGGCATGTCTTAGTTGGAGTCTAGATGATGCTAGCAGGCACGTATTAGTTGGAGTCAAGATGATGCTAGCAGGCACGTCTTAGTTGGAGTCAAGTTGATGCTAGCAGGCACGTCTTAGTTGGAGTCAAGATAATGCTAGCAGGCACGTCTTAGTTGGAGTCAACATGATACTAGCAGGCACGTCTTAGTTGGAGTCAAGATGATGCTAGCAGACACGTCTAAGTTGAAGTCAAGATTATGCAAGCAGGCACGTCTTAGTTGGAGTCAAGATGATGCTAGCAGACACGTCTTAGTTGGAGTCAAGATGATGCTAGCATGCACGTCTTAGTTGGAGTCAAGATGATGCTAGCAGGCACGTCTTAGTTGGAGTCAACATGATACTAGCAGGGAGGGTTGACATCGGATCTCCTTACCCAGAGAGGGTCCTCTTGTCTAGCCCACTCTGTGTAGTGAGATCCGATGTCTAGCCCTCTGGGTAGTGAGATCCGATGTCTAGCCTTCTCGGATGATGGTGAAATACAGGATGTCTCGTGTGCACTCGCGCACGTTAAAGAAGCCTTGACAATAGTCAAAAAAATTAGACCACAACGGCCGCTGTCATCGCAATCATGTTCAAGAAATCTACTAATGGTGAACACTGATTTGTTGGGGTAGAGATGGCAGATATCGCGACTTTGAATTAAATTAGCGACACGACGCATTAACGCCCATCCATCCATCCATCTTATGTCTAACGATCTTTGTTATCAACTGTCCGACCTTGCACAGGGCCCGCATTGTGTCTCGCCACACTGTTCTGTTCTGGGCGAGTTGCTCAATCAAGGTGAGCGAGCGGATGTTTGCTGTTGTTGCTTCTCGCCTCATTGTTCTTTTTAAGTGTTTCTCTAGGTCAGCCTCTTTTTCTGTTACCTTCTGGTTCCCATTTGAGGACCTGCTTTGAGATTCTTTTGTTGTCTCGTCTCATCGTATGGCCAACATATGACCACCTTCTCTTGTCTCTTCTCATCACATGGCCAACATATGACCACCTTCTCTTGTCTCTTCTCATCACATGGCCAACATATGACCTTCGTCTCTTGTCTCTTCTCATCACATGGCCAACATATGACCACCTTCTCTTGTCTCTTCTCATCACATGGCCAACATATGACCACCGTCTCTTGTCTCTTCTCATCATATGGCCAACATATGACCACCTTCTCTTGTCTCTTCTCATCATATGGCCAACATATGACCACCTTCTCTTGTCTCTTCTCATCACATGGCCAACATATGACCACCGTCTCTTGTCTCTTCTCATCATATGGCCAACATATGACCACCTTCTCTTGTCTCTTCTCATCACATGGCCAACATATGACCACCTTCTCTTGTCTCTTCTCATCACATGGCTAACATATGACCACCGTCTCTTGTCTCTTTTCATCATATGACAAACATATGACCACCTACTCTTGTCTCTTCTCATCATATGACCAACATATGGCCACCTTCTGTTATCTCTTCTCATCATATGACCAACATATGGCCAACTTCTGTTATCTCTTCTCATCACATGACCAACATATAAAATCAAGATTATAAAACGGTGGAAAATGTTGATTGTAAAATTGATCAGAGTAATATTGAAGCTCTTGATTATTGTGAATATAATGATATCACTAATGATATAATTCAAATGATAACAATGATATATAAACGTCCATATAATAATGGAGCAGAGATACCAGACAGCAAAAGTAATGAAAGCGTTTAGCGACTAATAGCTGACTTTTTCTTTGAATTTATGCGACTGAACATGAACTGAACAAGATCCCACTTCACATTTACGCGGTCGCTCTGGTAACTCACAAGCCAGCCTGACTAAAAGAGTGAGCATCGAACAGGGAAAGCAAAGTAGTGCAATGATGAAGTCGGAGGTGTCGGGATGAACTGAACAGATATCAGAACTTGTTATGATCCACTACGTAAAGGAAAGAAAAAAAAAATCGAAGAATGAGAAAATAGAATTGATGATGAGAGTGATGATATAAGTGATGATGATAGAATTGATGATGAGAGTGATGATATAAGGGACGATGATAGAATTGTTGTTGAGAGTGATGATATAAGTGTTGATGATAGAATTGATGTTGAGAGTGATGATATAAGTGACGATGATAGAATTGATGTTGAGAGTGATGATATAAGTGATGTTGATAGAATTGATGTTGAGAGTGATAATTTAATGTGATGATAATAGAATTGATGTTGAGAGTGATGATATAAGTGATGATGATAGAATTGATGTTGAGAGTGATAATTTAATGTGATGATGATAGAATTGATGTTGAGAGTGATGATATAAGTGATGATGATAGAATTGATGTTGAGAGTGATAATTTAATGTGATGATGATAGAATTGATGTTGAGAGTGATGATATAAGTGTTGATGATAGAATTGATGTTGAGAGTGATGATATAAGTGTTGATGATAGAATTGATGTTGAGAGTGATGATATAAGTGTTGATGTTAGAATTGATGTTGAGAGTGATGATATAAGTGTTGATGATAGAATTTATGTTGAGAGTGATGATATAAGTGTTGATGATAGAATTGATGTTGAGAGTGATGATATAAGTGACGATGATAGAATTGTTGTTGAGATTGATGATATAAGTGTTGATGATAGAATTGATGTTGAGAGTGATGATATAAGTGATGATGATAGAATTGATGTTGAGAGTGATAATTTAATGTGATGATGATAGAATTGATGTTGAGAGTGATGATATAAGTGATTATGAAAGAATTGATGTTGAAGGCGATGATATAAGTGATGATGATAGAATTGATGTTGAGGGTGATGAAACAAGTGATGATGATAGAATTGATGTTGAGGGTGATGATATAAATGATGATGATAGAATTGATGTTGAGGGTGATGATATAAGTGATGATGATAGAATTTATGTTGAGAGTGATGATACAAGTGATGATGATGATATAACTGATGTTGAGGGTGATGATATAAGTGATGATGATAGAATTGATGTTGAGGGTGATAATATAAGTGATGATGAAAGAATTGATGTAGAGAGTGATGATGCATATGACGATGATGATACAATTGATGTAGAGAATGATGATATTAGTGATGATAGAATTGATTTTGATGGTGATGATATAAGTGATGATGATAAAATTGATGTTGAGAGTTATGATACAAGTGATAACAATAGAATTGATGTAGAGAGTGATGATAGAATTGATGATGATCGATGATATTGAGTGATGATACACGTGATAATGATAGACTTGATGTTGAAAGTGATGATACGCGTGAGAATGATAGACTTGATGTAGAGAGTAATGATACAACTAATTACTTTTCAGTGGTGAGCATAACAATGTTAGAAATGTTGGTATTGACAAACACCACTTACCTTGGCCACTACAACCATCAACAACACTTTTTACCAAGGATACAACAAACGTCACCTACCTTATCTACTAGAGCAACCAACACAACAACAACCATCACCCCCCTTGACTACCAACACAACAACAACCACCACCCACCTTGAATATCACCATAACAACAGCCACAACCAACATTGACTACCAACACAACAACAACCACCACTCACCTTGACTACCAACACAACAACAGCCATCACCTACATTGACTACCAACACAACAACAACCACCACCCACCTTGACTACCAACACAACAACAGACATCACCTACATTGACTACCAACACAACAACTACCACCACCCACCTTGACTACCAACACAACAACAGCCATCACCTACATTGACTACCAACACAACAACAGCCATCACCTACATTGACTACCAACACAACAACAACCACCACCCACCTTGACTACCAACACAACAACAGACATCACCTACATTGACTACCACCACAACAACAGCCATCACCTACATTGACTACCAACACAACAACAGCCATCACCTACATTGACTACCATCACAACAACAGCCATCACCCACCTCGACTACCAACACAACAACAACCACCACCTACATTGACTACCACTACAACAACAACCACCACCTACATTGACTACCAACACAACAACAACCATCACCTACATTGACTACCAACACAACAACAACCACCACCTACATTGACTACCAACACAACAACAACCATCACCTACATTGACTACCAACACAACAACAACCACCACCTACATTGACTACCACCACAACAACAACCATCACCTACATTGACTACCAACACAACAACAACCACCACCTACATTGACTACCAACACAACAACAACCATCACCTACATTGACTACCAACACAACAACAACCACCACCTACATTGACTACCACCACAACAACAACCATCACCTACATTGACTACCAACACAACAACAACCATCACCTACATTGACTACCACCACAACAACAACCATCACCTACATTGACTACCACCACAACAACAACCATCACCTACATTGACTACCACCACAACAACAACCATCACCTACATTGACTACCAACACAACAACAACCACCACCTACATTGACTACCAACACAACAACAACCACCACCTACATTGACTACCAACACAACAACAACCACCACCTACATTGACTACCAACACAACAACAACCACCACCTACATTGACTACCAACACAACAACAACCACCACCTACATTGACTACCAACACAACATCAGCCACCACCTACCTTGACCAAAATGGCACAATTTAAGACACTGATCAGCATGAAAGGTCCGAACCCATACAACATGGCGTCTACCCAAGGCCAGACGTGATAGACCAGAAACTCAAAGCCAGGATTCGGACCGCACTTGTACTCCAGTGCTCCGGCGGGTCCACTTCTGCTGATCTGAACATCGACGGCAAAGAGCAGGTGACAGTTGACCAGCAGAAAGACCACGATGATTCCCAGAACTATTTTCCTGGCCCTGGCCTCCTGGCAAAAATGTGGAGCTTGAAATGGGTAGCTGACCACGATGTATCGCTCCACCGTGACAGCCACGATCAACCACACGGACACGTCACTGAGCGTGTACCCTGTCATGATAACCACTTTACACAACCAGCTGTTCGTGTTCCTTAGATCCGAGCCGGTGACCTCGCCAAGCCACTGCCGTAGAAGGCCAGCGTAGAGTACCAGGCAGTCAAACACAGACAGGATGCTCAAGTAAACGTACACAGACTGGCGGTTCATGGACTTGTGTCGTAGGATGAAGAAACTGACGAGTTAGAGGAAACATAAAAGATGAAGAAACTGACGAGTTAGAGGAAACATAAAAGATGAAGAAACTGACGAGTTAGAGGAAACATAAAAGATGAAGAAATTGACGAGTTAGAGGAAACATAAAAGATGAAGAAATTGACGAGTTAGAGGAAACATAAAAGATGAAGAAACTGACGAGTTAGAGGAAACATAAAAGATGAAGAAACTGACGAGTTAGAGGAAACATAAAAGATGAAAAAACTGACGAGTTAGAGGAAACATAAAAGATGAAGAAGGTGGCGATGTGTTTTTGTTATTTTTTGTGTGTGAGTGACCATGTTTAGCATTGACAGCACAAGACGGGACTGATTATACTCTGTATAAGATGTCTATTTGTGGTACTAAGTAATGTCTTATGCTGAAGTAAAATATAACTCAAGAGCCCCGTATGCCTAGTGGCGTATAGGGAATATGGTGTTAGTGTCCCGTGATGCCAAGTGGCGTATAGGGAATATGGTGTTAATGACCCGTCACGCCAAGTGGCGTATAGTGAATATGGTGTCAGTGACCAGTCACGCCAAGTGGCGTATAGGGAATATGGTGTTAGTGATCCGTCACGCCAAGTGGCGTATAGGGAATAATAGAACAAAGAAGTATGTGTTAGCACTCGGAAAAATTGACAGACAAACAACAATAGAAAAAAACGAAGAACAATATATGGTCCGAAGTGGGATCGAACCCGTACTCAGTGGCACCGCGCCTTGCCACGAGAAGCCGAACGCTTGGCACACTGCCACGCAGCCAACTAAAAAATTGGCTATTGCAGCAGTGTCTTACACGATGACGTTCTCAATGACTATAGCATAGGGTAACGATCACAGACCGGAAATAAATTGTATATTTGTACTTTCCTATTAATGCAAGTATCTCCCAGTAGGGCTGAATACTTGTGTTGTAGACAAACATTTATTGGACGAAACAGCACGAATAGTAGTTCCCAGTGGTTATATACTGGGTACAAATAATAATACATAAATATTATTATATGGGGAACTTCCGAGGCGATAATAGGGAATAATAGAACAAAGTGGCGTATAGGGATTATGGTATTAGTGACCCGTCACGAAAATTGGCGTATAGGGAATATGGTATTAGTGACCCGTCACGCCAAGACGCGTATAGGGAATATGGTGTTAGTGCCCCGTCACGCCAAGTGGCGTATAGGATAGTGAATATGGTGTTAGTGCCCCGTCACGCCAAGTGGCGTATAGGATAGGGAATATGGTGTTAGTGACCCCTCATGCCAAGTGGCGTATAGGGAATATGGTGTTAGAGGCCCGTCATGCCAAGTGGCGTATAGTGAATATCGTGTTAGTGACCCCTCATGCCAAGTGGCGTATAGGGAATATGGTGTTAGTTACCCGTCATACCAAGTGGCGTATAGGGAATATGGTGTTAGTGACCCGTAACGCCAAGTGGCGTATAGTGAATATGGTGTCAGTGACCCGTCTCGCCAAGTGACGTATAGGGAATATGGTGTTAGTGTCCCGTCATGCCAAGTGGCGTATAGGGAATATGGTGTCAGTGACCCGTCACGCCAAGTGGCGTATAGGGATTACGGTATTAGTGACCCGTCACGCCAAGTGGCGTATAGGGATTATGGTATTAGTGACTCGTCACGCCAAGTTGCGTATAGGGAATATGATATTAGTGACCCGTCATGCCAAGTGGCGTATAGGGAATATGATATTAGTGACCCGTCACGCCAAGTGGCGTATAGGGAATATGATATTAGTGACCCGTCACGCCAAGTGGCGTATAGAGAATATGATATTAGTGACCCGTAACGCCAAGTGGCGTATAGGGAATATGGTGTTAGCGCCCCGTCATGCCAAGTGACGTATAGGGAATATGGTGTTAGTGTCCCGTCATGCCAAGTGGCGTATAGGGAATATGGTATTAGTGACCCGTCATGCCAAGTGGGGTATAGGGAATATGGTGTTAGTGACCCGTCACACCAAGTGGCGTATAGTGAATATGGTGTCAGTGACCAGTCACGCCAAGTGGCGTATATGGAATATGGTGTTAGTGATCCGTCACGCCAAGTGGCGTATAGGGATTATGGTATTAGTGACCCGTCACGCCAAGTGGCGTATAGGGAATATGGTATTAGTGACACGTCACGCCAAGACGCGTATAGGGAATATGGTGTTAGTGCCCCGTCACGCCAAGTGGCGTATAGGATAGGGAATATGGTGTTAGTGCCCCGTCACGCCAAGTGGCGTATAGGATAGGGAATATGATGGGATTTATCAGAAGAATGTTGAAAGTTCTCTGGACAGATAAAAATACCAATGAGGAAATTCTCGAAGAGGCCAATGCAAAAGGGGAGCTCCTAAAAAACATAACAAAAAACAATCAACATTTTTCGGGCACATCATGAGAAGAGAAAATTTGGAATACTTGGTTACAACTGGCAAAATACAGGGAAAGAGAGATCGTGGACGACAAAGAGAGGAAATACTATATAGATAGCTTTATGTCGTGGCATGGAAAACAGTCAACAACAGAATTGACTCGATGCATTTTGAATAGAAGATTGTGGAAGGACGTGATCGCCTACCCGAGTCCGGTGTGGCACATGATGGTGATTGTTGTCCTTGACACCCGCAGCTGTACGGCGCGACACGTTTGAATGTTATCTTTCTGCCAGCGAAGAACTCCCCAGGAAACTGCTCCAGAAGCCACGAGTCTCATCTCCGCGGATTCATTCCGAACCACCAGCCGAGGACAGCACAAACCATGAAATTACCTAATTTAGCGAGAGCAAGCAAGATTACGACAGTCAGTCTTATTTCTGCTTCCAGTGGCGTCAGTTGAATTACGTATCGGGAGGGGGGAGTTGTTCGGGGAGAAAATAAAAGTGAATTCTACCGACGTTCGATTGGAAGGTAGTCTGGGGTGAGTTATGTAGGTATGTTTTCCTTCTTTTTCGTTAACTCACAAACAGACACATCATTGTTTATTTTGCCAACATCTGGGCTTCAATTTCTTCTTCTTTCCTTCCTCATTTACCTTTCAGCGACGAGGGGAGATATCACTTGCTGTCTTTCATTCTTCTGTTGTTTCCTCGTGTTTCTAATATTCCGTCAATTCATCTTTTGTTTGTGATTGACCCTTAAGTCTGGTGTTCTTTCATCGTTCATTGAAGGCTCAGTGTGCTGTTTTGATCTTTCTGTCTTATCACTTGATCAAATCATTTTATCTGTTGTTTCTTTATATATTTCTATGGCGGGGGTTATTCCTAGCTTTTTTCTCAGTTCCTCATTTCTGATCTTATCTCACAGACTGTTTCCTGTCATTCGTCTGACACATTTCATCTCGAATTGAGTTCTGGTGAAGTTTTTACCCCTGTTCAACTATTAGGAGATGTTTCACTCCCACCTCGATCGACGCTGTGAGGTACACAATGGCGACTTCTTCTTTCTTTCCTTCCTTCCTTCCATCTCACCTTCCCCAATCCTCTTCCTTTCCTTCCTTGTCCTTCCCAACCACCACCTCTTCTCTCCTCCCTCCTTCTCCTCCCCCTCTTTCTCCACTTCTTCTCCTCCTCATCTTCTTCTTCATCCCATAACTGTGGGATTTTTTGGGCACCACTGACAGACCGGGGAGTCGCTATAGCTCAGTGGTTAGTGAACTGGACTACAAAAGACAAGAGGTAGGGTTCGATCCCAACCGACGGCTTCCGGGTTCACCCAGCCTTAAAAATGGGTATTGGATTTTTCATTTTTCTGGGAAAGTAAAGCGGCGCGGGCGTAATACCGACCACATTACCCCAAAAATCATGTGCCGAAGGTCTGTAAAATTTATGGTCACTAACACCATATTCCCTATACGCCACTTCGCGTGACGGGGGTACTTGACTTTTTTTACTTACTGACAGACCGAGTCAACCTTCTCCATTTCTCTCTATCTTCAGTCATTCTTTGGGACTCTGCAAAGTCAATGGTCTGTCCATTCTTTGATATTATCTTCCCATCACTTTCTAAACCTTCCTTTCCCAGTCCCCTACAGAATGGTTAATCTTTGCCAGGCCAGACAATCGAGATACGTCACCAAACCTTTTCATTTTGCGTTTCTTTACCATAACCAAAAGATCATCTTGTACTCCGATTGCTTGTATTCCTTTCGTGAACTTTTCCATTTGTGATACGATCTAAGTAAGATGTATCCACTACCTTACGATAACATTTGTGATACGATCTAAGTAAGATGTATCCACTACCTTACGATAACATTTGTGATACGATCTAAGTAAGATGTATCCACTACCTTACGATAACATTTGTGATACGATCTAAGTAAGATGTATCCACTGCTTTACGATAACTTTTGTGATACGATCTAAGTTAGTGATGCCAAAAGCCTTACGATAACATTTGTGATACGATCTAAGTAAGATGTATCCACTACTTTACGATAACTTTTGTGATACGATCTAAGTAAGTGATGCCCAAAGCCTTACGATAACATTTGTGATACGATCTAAGTAAGTGATGCCCAAAGCCTTACGATAACATTTGTGATACGATCTAAGTAAGTGATGCCCAAAACCTTACGATAACATTTGTGATACGATCTAAGTAAGTGATGCCCAAAACCTGACGATAACATTTGTGATACGATCTAAGTGAAAGTTGCCCAAAACCTTACGATAACATTTGTGAAACGATCTAAGTGAAAGTTGCCCAAAACCTGACGATAACATTTGTGATACGATCTAAGTGAAAGTTGCCCAAAACCTTACGATAAAAATTGTGATACGATCTAAGTGAAAGTTGCCCAAAACCTTACGATAACATTTGTGATACGATCTAAGTGAAAGTTGCCCAAAACCTGACGATAACATTTGTGATACGATCTAAGTGAAAGTTGCCCACAATATTACGATAACATTTGTGATACGATCTAAGTGAAAGTTGCCCAATACCTTACGATAACATGTGTGATACGATCTAAGTGAAAGTTGCCCAAAACCTGACGATAACATTTGTGATACGATCTAAGTAAGTGATGCCCAAAACCTTACGATAACATTTGTGATACAATCTAAGTAAGTGATGCCCAAAACCTGACGATAACATTTGTGATACGATCTAAGTGAAAGTTGCCCAAAACCTGACGATAACATTTGTGATACGATCTAAGTGAAAGTTGCCCAAAACCTGACCATAACATTTGTGATACGATCTAAGTAAGTGATGCCCAAAACCTTACGATAACATTTGTGATACGATCTAAGTAAGTGATGCCCAAAACCTTACGATAACATTTGTGATACGATCTAAGTGAAAGTTGCCCAAAACCTGACGATAACATTTGTGATACGATCTAAGTGAAAGTTGCCCAAAACCTGACGATAACATTTGTGATACGATCTAAGTTAAAGTTGCCCAAAACCTGACCATAACATTTGTGATACGATCTAAGTGAAAGTTGTCCAAAACCTGACGATAACATTTGTGATACGATCTAAGTGAAAGTTGCCCAAAACCTGACGATAACATTTGTGATACGATCTAAGTGAAAGTTGTCCAAAACCTGACGATAACATTTGTGATACGATCTAAGTGAAAGTTGTCCAAAACCTGACGATAACATTTGTGATACGATCTAAGTGAAAGTTGCCCAAAACCTGACCATAACATTTGTGATACGATCTAAGTGAAAGTTGTCCAAAACCTGACCATAACATTTGTGATACGATCTAAGTGAAAGTTGTCCAAAACCTGACCATAACATTTGTGATACGATCTAAGTGAAAGTTGTCCAAAACCTGACGATAACATTTCACCTCCATCGCTATTTTCTTTTATGTCTCTGCCGTAAGTGTCCATGTTTTGCACGTGTATAGAAGAATTATACAAGGGAGGACATCAGACTGTTTTTAGAGCCAAAAGTGATGTTCTTATTTGCCAAAAAAGTGGAAGGAAGGGAGAAGATGAGAGGAGAGCGTTGGTCTTACCTGAGCACATTCCCTAGAGATCCCAGAATCAAGAGAACCGGTGGCACGTAGAGGCGTAGCATCTTGTGGAGCCTGTATTCCGTGTATTGGAGGTACATGACCTCAAGGTCAAGGTTGCTGTCGGTGGGCGTGTCATTGATCAGCTGTCCAATGTACTGCTCGCTGTGGGAGTAACCAGACACGACAAGCTGTCAATCTTAAATCATAATAAGCATGGGCGGGGCTTCGACTATTTTAGTCATTTAATTAAACAGATATCTTTCATTGTCCTCACTCGCTCACTTCGCATTCATCCTCAATTACTTACTTCTGCTCTTCTTCTATTATTTTTATTATTGGGGGCCTCGGTAGCTTAGTTGGGAAAACCACCTGACTGGACTACCGACGTTCGGACAACCCGTGTTCGATTCCCGTTGGGAGCAGTGTGAATTGTACTCGGGGTTGGAAAATAAAATACCCGCACGGTCGACCCAGTCGTTGGCAGAAATGGGTACCAGGGTATTACACTGGGAAGGTGAGGAATGTCGCCTTGCATCTGAGTTCCGATGCTTGAGACGACACTATACAGAAATATCAGAACATTTTTGGATAGGCGGCCGAGCACATATGGGTGTAAACTCGCGTGCTAAGACGCCGGTTCAAGCCTCGTACTTTACCTTTACTTTATTATTATTATTATTATTATTATTATTATATTTGTAATCTATTACAAGTGAGCAAATATTAAAACAGGTAAATGAATTTAAATATTTGGGAACTTTGTTAAACTCAGACGGAAGATGTACAAAAGAGGTGAGATGCAGAATGGCTCAGGCAAAAGCAGCTTTCCAGAAAATGAGGAAGATACTATGCAATCCATTTTTGACAATAGTAACAAGAAAAAGAGTTCTTATATGTTATGTAGAGTCAGTCTTAACATATGGATGTGAACCATGGACAATATGACAACAGACAAGAATATCACTGGAGTCTGTAGAAATGTGGTTTTACAGAAGAATGTTGAGAATACCATGGACAGCTAAGAAGAGCAATGAAAACGTTCTGAAAGAGGCCAAAGCAAAAAGAGAGCTACTTTCCAACATTAGGAAGAATCAATCATCATTTTTGGCCATGTAATGAGAAGAGAACAAGTGGAATATATTGTAACAACTGGAAAAATTGAGGGACGAAAAGATAGAAGGAAGTAAAGAGAAAAGATACAAGACAGCTCAAGAGAATGGCTTGGCAGAAGGTCAACAACAGAAATGATAAATAACTGTCGAGATCGAAAGTTGTGGAGAGACATGTTCACCTACGTCAGCATGCACGGCCCTTGATGATGATGATTTTATCACAAGCTTTTCTGTAGTAAACATCAACATACAGAAAGAGGAGAACTAGAGAGACACTAAAGAGAACAGTGATAAGAGAAGCAAAGTTAGCAGGCACCCACTTATGCTACTCATGACTATATCTTAGGGTTATGAACACAAATCGGGAATGCACATGCGTGAAAGACATCGCCATTGAAAGCTAAGTGTTTAGGTTGCCTAGTTGGCCGTGTTCTCTAGAGTTTGGTTTCTCGTGGCAAGGCTCTGTGTCTAGGAGTATGGGTTCGATCCTGCTTCTGCCTGTCTATTGTTCTATGTTTGTTTGTTTTTTTTAATTTTTTATTTTATTTTTACTGTTGTTGATTATTTGAGGCCACAGAGATGGGATTTCTCAGAAGAATGTTGAAAGTTCCCTGGACAGCTAAAAAGACCAATGAGGAAGTTCTCAAAGAGACCAACACAAAAAGGAAGCTTCTAAAAAACATCAGAAAGAAGCAATCAACATTTTACGGGCACGTCATGAGAGGAGGAAAGTTGGAATACATGGTTACAACCGGCAAAATACAGGGAAAGAGAGATCGCGGACGACAAAGAGAGAAAATACTGGATAGCTTGGTGCCATGACATAGAAAACAGTCAACAACAGAATTGATACGATGCACGTTGGATAGAAGATTGTGGAGGGATACGATCGACTACGCCAACCGGTATGGCACATGATGATGATTTGTGACTCTTCCCTGAAATGATTGGCTGATCTATCGCCTCGAAAGTCACCCCCCCCCCTTTCCCCACCACCAGAATAATATTCATTTATTATTGTCTCTATGAAAGAGCTGTTATCCAGAGAGACGTTAGTGTTAGGTAGAGAGAGGGAGAAAGAGAAGTTAGTGTTATGCAGAGAGAGGGAGAAAGAGAAGTTAGTGTTAGACAGAGAGAGGGAGAAAGAAAAGTTAGTGTTATGCAGAGGGAGGGAGAAAGAGAAGTTAGTGTTAGACAGAGAGAGGGAGAAAGAAAAGTTAGTATTATGCAGAGGAAGGGAGAAAGAGAAGTTAGTGTTTGGCAGAGAGAGGGTGAAAGAGAATTTAGTGTTAGAGAGAGGGAGAAAGATAAGTTAGTGTTAGGCAAAGAAAGAGAGAGAAACAGAAGTTAGTGTTAGGTAGAGAGAGGGAGAAAGAGAAGTAAATGTTAGATAGAGAGAGGGAGAAAGACAAGTTATCAAGAGAGAAGTAAGTGTTAGGCAGACACCCACACAGACTGTGTGTAAACTGTGCCCACGTCAAACAGGAACGTTAGAATCTCTGACCTGAATCCCCGGCTGCGAAGCTCATAAACGATGTCCCGTCTCTGCTCCTGGGTCAGCTGCCAGAACTCTGTCAGGTAGGAGGTGGCGTTCACAATGTGTGTAGCGGCAACACTCATCTTCATATCCAACCTCTGGCATGCTCCAGCAACGTCACTTTCTCTTCATTATATTTGCAGATTTCAACTAATGTCTTCCTTAAATTCATTGAAATTTAAATATTATAAGTTTATGACCACAGCTAATATAAGGTATAAGTTTATGACCACAGCTAATATAAGGCATAAGTTTATTACCACAGCTAATATAAGGTATAAGTTTATGACCACAGCTAATATAAGGCATAAGTTTATTACCACAGCTAATATAAGGCATAAGTTTATTACCACAGCTAATATAAGGTATAAGTTTATGACCACAGCTAATATAAGGCATAAGTTTATTACCACAGCTAATATAAGGTATAAGTTTATGACCACAGCTAATATAAGGTATAAGTTTATGACCACAGCTAATATAAGGTATAAGTTTATGACCACAGCTAATATGAGGGATAAGTTTATTACCACAGCTAATATAAGGCATAAGTTTATGACCACAGCTAATATAAGGTATAAGTTTATGACCACAGCTAATATAAGGTATAAGTTTATGACCACAGCTAATATAAGGCATAAGTTTATTACCACAGCTAATATAAGGCATAAGTTTATGACCACAGCTAATATAAGGTATAAGTTTATGACCACAGCTAATATAAGGTATAAGTTTATGACCACAGCTAATATAAGGCATAAGTTTATTACCACAGCTAATATAAGGTATAAGTTTATGACCACAGCTAATATAAGGCATAAGTTTATTACCACAGCTAATATAAGGTATAAGTTTATGACCACAGCTAATATAAGGCATAAGTTTATTACCACAGCTAATATAAGGCATAAGTTTATGACCACAGCTAATATAAGGTATAAGTTTATGACCACAGCTAATATAAGGCATAAGTTTATGACCACAGCTAATATAAGGCATAAGTTTATTACCACAGCTAATATAAGGTATAAGTTTATGACCACAGCTAATATAAGGTAAAAGGTAAAGTACGAGACTTGAATCGGCGTCTTAGCACGCGAGTTTACACCCATATGTGCTCGGCCGCCTATCCAGAAATGTTCGGAGATTTCTGTATAGTGTCGCCTCAAGCATCGAAACTCAGATACGAAGCAACATTCCTCACCTTCCCAGGGTAATACCCTGGTACCCATTTCTGCCAACGGCTGGGTCGACCGTGAGGGTATTTTTTTTTTCCAACCATGAGTACAATTCACACTGCTCCCAGCGGGAAATGGTATAAGTTTATGACCACAGCTAATATAAGGTATAAGTTTATGATCACATCTAATATAAGGCATAAGTTTATGATCACAGCTAATATAAGGCATAAGTTTATGATCACAGCTAATATAAGGTATAAGTTTATGATCACAGCTAATATAAGGCATAAGTTTATGATCACATCTAATATAAGGCACAAGTTTATGATCACAGCTAATATAAGGTATAAGTTTATTATCACAGCTAATATAAGGCATAAGTTTATGATCACATCTAATATAAGGTATAAGTTTATGATCACATCTAATATAAGGCATAAGTTTAAGATCACATCTAATATAAGGTATAAGTTTATGATCACATCTAATATAAGGTATAAGTTTATGACCACAGCTAATATAAGGCATAAGTTTATGATCACAGCTAATATAAGGTATAAGTTTATGATCACATCTAATATAAGGTATAAGTTTATGACCACAGCTAATATAAGGCATAAGTTTAAGATCACAGCTAATATAAGGCATAAGTTTATGATCACAGCTAATATAAGGCATAAGTTTATGACCACAGCTAATATAAGGCATAAGTTTATGACCACAGCTAATATAAGGTATAAGTTTATGACCACAGCTAATATAAGGCATAAGTTTATGACCACAGCTAATATAAGGCATAAGTTTATGACCACAGCTAATATAAGGCATAAGTTTATGACCACAGCTAATATAACGTAGAAGGTGGTGTAGAGGCTAACATGATCCCCTCACATCCGAATGATATACAGTTGGGGGCCTCGATAGCCTAGTTTAGAAAACCACTTGACTAGACTACCGACGTTCGGACAACCCGTGTTCGATTCTCGCTGGAAGCAGTGTGAGTTGTACTCGTGGTTGGAAAAAAACACCCGTGGTCGACCCAATCGCTGGCATAAATGGGTACCAGAGTAGTACTCTGGGAAGGTGAGGAATGCCGCCTCGCATTGTGATGTATACCTTTGAAACCCAATTTTTTTTTTCTTTTCCTTTCTTTTCGATTCCTGATCTCGAGGTAGCACCTATAACTAGGAGACTAACAATAAACAGAATGTTCCGTATGCAAGTTGAGCACGTAAAGAACTCTTGACATTTTGAATAGAGTAGGCAAGGTCAAATGCTTCTGCGAAGTAGAGACCCATCTATATCATAATAACAGCGGAAATTAACCTCTTTCGGCTTAAATTTTTAATTAAAATTTTTCGAATGTAATTGGACTTAAATGTTATAAAATCTTAAAGTCTATGAAAATCTAAAACAACATTAAAAAAAAAAAAATCATTGCAATCCATCAAATAGTTTCTGAGAAAATTGAAGAACGCTGTGTTAACGAATTTATGAACGGACTATAATTTCAAGTTGAGTACATCTCACACACATCATCATCATGTTCCATGCTTGCTGGCGTAGGGGATTATGTCTTACCACAACTTTCCATCTGGACAGTTATTTATCATTTCTGTTGTTGACATGCCAAGCCATTCTCTTAAACTGTCAGATAACCGACATTCTAGACAAATGTGGATCAACTTTTCCTCTCTCAGGATAACCGACATTCTAGTAAAATGTGGATCAACTTTTCCTTTCTCACACTAACCTACATTCTAGTCAAATGTTGCTCAACTTTTCCTCTCTCTCGATAACCGACATTCGAGTCAAATGTTGCTCAACTTTTCCTCTCTCACGATAACCGACATTCTAGTGAAATGTAATTCAACTTTTCCTCTCTCACGATAACCGACATTCTAGTGAAATGTAAATCAACTTTTCCTCTCTCACGATAACCGACATTCTAGTGAAATGCTGCTCAACTTTTCCTCTCTCACGATAACCGACATTCTAGTGAAATAACCGACATTCTAGTGAAATGTAGATCAACTTTTCCTCTCTCACGATAACCGACATTCTAGTGAAATGTAGATCAACTTTTCCTCTCTCTCACACTAACCGACATTCTAGTCAAATGTAGATCAACTTTTCCTCTCTCTCACACTAACCGACATTCTAGTGAAATGTGGATCAACTTTTCCTCTCTCACGATAACCGACATTCTAGTCAAATGTAGATCAACTTTTCCTCTCTCACGATAACCGACATTCTAGTCAAATGTGGATCAACTTTTCCTCTCTCTCACACTAGCCGACATTCTAGAACCTCTTTCAGAACATTATCATTACTCTTCTTAGCTGTCCATGGTATTCTCAGCATTCTTCTGTAAAACCACATTTCTACAGACTCCAGTGATTTTCTTGTCTGTTGTCCTATTGTTCATGACTCACATCCATATGTTAAGACCGGCTCTACGTTACATTTAAGAACTCTTTTTCTTGTTTCTATTGTCAAAAATGGATTGCATAGTATCTTCCTCATTTTCTGGAAGGCTGCTTTTGCCTGAGCCATTCTGCATCTTACCTCTTTTGTACATCTTCCGTCTGAGGTCAACAAAGTTCCCAAATATTTAAATTCATTTACCTGTTTTAATATTGTTCCACTTGTCTTTATTCTGCACTGAGGTAATATCTTTTTCTTTGTTGTTACCATTGATTCTGTCTTTTTGCTATAAAGGCTGAGTTTGCTCAGTTTTATTTTTGCTTTCTTTCACTATAATGTCTAACATTTCTTGTAACTAATTTTCACTCTTAGCGATTAAGACTGTATAATCAGCATACCTTAGATTATTTATATTATGACCTCCAATTGTTATTCCAGTCATGCCCCTTATGGATCTTAAAATAATCTCACTATAAATATTAAACAAATCTGGTGACAGCACAGAACCTTGTCTAACACCCAGTTTTCTTTGTTGAAACATTCCCAATTGGTTTCCATTTCTTATGGCCCCTGTTTGTTGCCAGTACATGTTCTTTATTATTCTTAGATGTTTGCTGTCTACGTTTATGCTTTCTAAAATTTTGATTATTTCTTGGTGCTTTACTTTGTCAAATGCTTTGGTATAATCTATGAAACATAGGTATAGATCTGTTTTCACCTCTATGGCTCTTTCTACTAAAGATCTTATGCTATAAATGACATTGCTTGTTCCTTTATCTCTAACAAAACCACACTGTTCATCGCTAATTTCTGGACTGATTTTGTTTCGCACTCTTCGCATGATGATTCTTAGTAATATCTTAGTCATATGACTCATAAGGCTTATTGTGCGATGATCATCGCATTCAATCGCACCCGATTTCTTTGGTAGGGCTATGAATATTGATTTGAGCATGTCGTCTGGTATATATCCGCTGTTGTAGATATCATTTAATATTTTTGTTATTATTTCTATTCCAAAATCACCCATGGCTTCAATCTCTTCTTTAGTTATATTATCTGGTCCAGGAGCTTTTCCTGCTTTCATATTGCGCAAGGCGTCTTCCACTTCTTTTCTGAGTATTTCTGGTCCTTCTCCATTATCCTTAATATTTACTTCTGTTCGTTCATCATTATAAAGATCTTTAATGTATTCTGCCCATCGTTTCCTTATGTTTTCTTGATCAATCAACAGTTCTCCTTCCTTTGATTTTAAACATCCAGTTTTTGATTGCGTTTTTCTTCCTGTTAATTCCTCAATTTGTTTGTATATAGCTTTAGCATCTCCTTTTTGTTGCATTTCAATCTCTTTGCATCTCTCTTTTAGCAATGCTTCTTTTGCTCCATTGCATTTTATTACAATTTCTTTATTTAATCTCTTATACTCATATTTGTTTTCTTTATTTCTTCCTCTTGTGTCCATTAGCTGCAAAATGTCATCTGTCATCCATTTCTTTCTTGAATTTGTCCTCACTGGTGGTATGAACTCTTTTGATGTTTGTTGCATTGATTCTTTTAGAATTTCACACTGTTCATCAATGCTTTGTATCTTCTATATTGCATTGTACCGGTTCTGAATTGTGATTTTATATTTGTCTTGCAGCTTCTTGTCTGATTTGAGTAAATCTAAATTTAACTTGATGTTAATTGAGTAGTAGTCAAATGTAGACCAACTTTTCCTCTCTCCCTCACACTAACCGACATTCTAGTCATCAACTTTTCCTCTCTCACGATAACCGACATTGTAGTCAAATGTGGATTAACATTTCCTCTCTCACACTAACCAACATTCCAGTCAAATGTGGATCAACATATCCCACGAGAAAGTCTCCCACATCCGTCCCGTGGATTGTCTCCAACAGACAAGACGACAGACACCGCATCCATTTTCCCTCGTGGGAGCAGTCGACATTTGGACATGTAAAGCCAAATACATTGTGACAAGTCAGCCTTCTTAACTGTAAGATTCCTGGATTATCTGGCACATCGTGGGGATATTTAACGTCATCATTATGTGCCATGTAGGTGACAACGAAGATGGTTTACCCAAGCAGTTTGTACTTTATATTTAATGGCATTTGTAGTTCTGGCACAAGACTTTTTTTTTTTAATCTGTCACTGACACTGTCAACTTACTTTTTTGTTGTTAATATTATGTTATGTTATGTAATTACCATACCATCTCCCTCTTTGTTATCTCTGTACATCGACTGAGGTTTGTTTCTCACATTGTCACGTTTCCATAGTTTTACAACAATTAACTCTCACGTTTCTATAGTTCTACTACAATTAACTGTCACGTTTCTATAGTTCTTAGGCAATTAACTGTCACGTTTCTATAGTTCTACTACAATTAACTGTCACGTTTCCATAGTTCTACAATTAACTGTCACGTTTTCATAGTTCTACAATTAACTGTCACGTTTCCATAGTTCTACAATTAACTGTCACGTTTCCGTAGTTCTACAACAATTAACTGTCACGTTTCCATAGTTCTACTACAATTAACTGTCACGTTTCCATAGTTTTACAACAAATAACTGTCACGTTTCCATAGTTCTACAATTAACTGTCACGTTTCCATAGTTTTACAACAATTAACTGTCACGTTTCCATAGTTTTACAACAATTAACTGTCACGTTTCCATAGTTCTACAACAATTAACTGTCACGTTTCCATAGTTCTACAACAATTAACTATCACGTTTCCATAGTTCTACAACAATTAACTGTCACGTTTTCATAGTTCTACAACAATTAACTGTCACGTTTCTATAGTTCTACAATAATTAACTGTCATGTTTTCATAATTCTACAACAAGTTGGCTAAACTAAACACAATTTTGAGGCTCTACAACAAGTTGGCTAAACTAAATAAAACTTTGAGGCTCTACAACAAGTTGGCTAAACTAAATAAAACTTTGAGGCTCTACACAGGTTGGCTAAATTAATAAAACTTTGAGGCTCTACAACAAGTTGGCTAAACTAAATAAAACTTTGAGGCTCTACAACAAGTTGGCTAAACTAAATACAACTCTGAGGCTCTACAACAAGTTGGCTAAACTAAATAAAACTTTGAGGCTCTACAACAGGTTGGCTAAACTAAATAAAACTTTGAGGCTCTACTTTGGCTAAACTAAATAAAACTTTGAGGCTCTGCGTTGGCTAAAGTAAATAAAACTTTGAGGCTCTACAAAAAGTTGGCTAAAGTAAATAAAACTTTGAAGCTCTACAACAAGTTGGCTAAACTAAATAAAACTTTGAGGCTCTACTTTGGCTAAACTAAATAAAACTTTGAGGCTTTGCGTTGGCTAAACTAAATAAAACTTTGAGGCTCTGCGTTGGCTAAACTAAATAAAACTTTGAGGCTCTACAACAAGTTGGCTAAACTAAATAAAACTTTGAGGCTCTACTTTGGCTAAACTAAATAAAACGTTGAGGCTCTACAACAAGTTGTCTAAACTAAATAAAACTTTGAGACTCTACAACAAGTTGGCAAAACTAAATAAAGCTTTGAGGCTCTACAACAAGTTGGCTAAACTAAATAAAACTTTGAGGCTCTACTTTGGCTAAACTAAATAAAACTTTTTAGGCTCTGCGTTGGCTAAACTAAATAAAACTTTGAGGCTCTTCAACAAGTTGGCTAAACTAAATAAAACTTTGAGGCACTACGTTGGCTAAACTAAATAAAATGTTGAGGCTCTACAACAAGTTGGCTAAACTAAATAAAACTTTAAGACTCTACAACAAGTTGGCTAAGCTAAATAAAACTTTAAGGCTCTACAACAAGTTGGCTAAACTAAATAAATCTTTGAGGCTCTACGTTTGCTAAACTAAATAAAACTTTAAGCCTCTACAAAAAGTTGGCTAAACTAAATAAAACTTTGAGGCTCTATAGCAAGTTGGCTAAACTAAATAAAACTTTGAGGCTCTACAACAAGTTGGCTAAACTAAATAAATCTTTGAAGCTCTACAACAAGTAGGCTAAACTAAATAAAACTTTGAGGCTCTACAACAAGTTGGCTAAACTAAATAAAACTTTGAAGCTCTACAACAAGTTTGGCTAAACTAAATAAAACTTTGAGGCTCTACAACAAGTTGGCTAAACTAAATAAAACTTTGAGGCTCTGCGTTGGCTAAACTAAATAAAACTTTGAGGCTCTACGTTGGCTAAACTAAATAAAACTTTGAGGCTCTACAAAAAGTTGGCTAATCTAAATAAAACTTTGAGGCTCTACGTTGGCTAAACTAAATAAAACTTTAAGGCTCTACAACAAGTTGGCTAAACTAAATAAAACTTTGAGGCTCTACGTTGGCTAAACTAAATAAAACTTTGAGGCTCTACGTTGGCTAAACTAAATAAAACGTTGAGGCTCTACGTTGGCTAAACTAAATAAAACTTTGAGGCTCTACAACAAGTTGGCTAAACTAAATAAAACTTTAAGGCTCTACAACAAGTTGGCTAAACTAAATAAAACTTTAAGGCTCTACAACAAGTTGGCTAAACTAAATAAAACTTTGAGGCTCTATAACAAGTTGGCTAAACTAAATAAAACTTTGAGGCTCTACAACAAGTTGCCTAAACTAAATAAAACTTTGAGGCTCTACAACAAGTTGGCTAAACTAAATAAAACTTTGAGGCTCTGCGTTGGCTAAACTAAATAAAACTTTGAGGCTCTACGTTGGCTAAACTAAATAAAACTTTGAGGCTCTACGTTGGCTAAACTAAACAAAACTGTGAGGCTCTACGTTGGCTAAACTAAATAAAACGTTGAGGCTCTACAACACGTTGGCTAAACCAAATGAAATTCTTTGGCCCACTGTTTCCAAATTAACAGCAGAAGGTCTCAATCACAGATTACAATACAAAGACATGTGAGGCCCTCGGATTGTGATGTATCTTATTTAGCCACAACCCTCTCCTCCAGACAGTTAGTTCTAATCTCTCTCTTATTGACTCCCAGTCAAACAATTATCTTATTTTATCTCGTATATTTACTCCATGTTTTCCTCTGTCTCTTCTCTCCTCATTTTTTCCTGTTGTCAAAATATATGGAATCATAGGAGGAAGAGGTATGTATTGCAGCACTCAGAAAAAATGACAAATATACAACAGAAAAAAACAAATAACAATATATGGTCCGAACCAGGATCGAACCCGTACTCCATGGCACTGCGCCTTACCACGAGAAACCGAACGCTAGGGAAAACTGCCACTGTTGTTGTTTATTTGTCATTTTTTCTGAGTGCTGTAATACATACCTCTTCCTCCTATGATTCCCTGAATTATCGCCTCTGAAGTTTCCCTCTATAATAATATTCATGTATTATTATTTGTCTCCTGTCACAATAGATGCAAGTTCACAGTTAATTATCACCGATACTTTAGTTGGTCTGCTCATTTGTCTCTTTCAAGGGAGATAAAAAACACACAAACTACTTCTATTACACATTCAAAGAGATTAGACGAAGATGTATCCTAAAATATACTAACTTGTGTGGTTAAAATATTGAACATTCATCATCATCAATTACCGGGCCTAGTGGCGTAGGTGATCATGTCTCTCCACAACTTTCGATCTCGGCAGCTATTTATCATTTCTGTTGTTGACCTTCTGCCAAGCCATTCTCTTAAGCTGTCTGTTATTATTTCTCTTTGCTTCCCTCTATCTCTTCGTCCCTCAATTGCTCCAGTTGTTACAATATATTCCAGTTGTTGTCTTCTCATTACATGGCCAAAAAATGATGATTGTTTCTTCCTAATATTGGAAATTAGCTCTCTTTTTGCTTTGACCTCGCTCAGAACCTCTTCATTACTCTTCTTAGCTGTCCATGGTATTCTCAACATTCTTCTGTAAAACCACAATTCTACAGACTCCAGTGATTTTCTTATCTGTTGTCCTATTGTCCATGGCTCGCATCCATATGTTAAGATTGGCTCTACGTAACATTTAAGAACTCTTTTTCTTGTTTCTATTGTCAAAAATGGATTGCATAGTATTTTCCTCATTTTTTGGAAAGCTGCTTTTGCCTGAGCCATTCTACATCTCACCTCTTTTGTACATCTTCCGTCTGAGGTTAACAAAGTTCCCAAATATCTAAATCCATTTACCTGTTTTAATATTGTTCCACTTGTCTTTATTTTGAACTGAGGTGATGGGTCTTTTTCTTTGTTGTTACCATTACCTCAGTCTTTTTGCTATTAAACATTGTATCTCTCGAAACTCTCAGATTTACCAATCTTTGTATTAACGGCATGAACTACTAAAAATCATTCACATAGAAATGTTGACTTTCGATTAAAATGTGACATTTTGCTGCATGCGATGTCACAAATTGAAACAACTTTCATAAACTATCAATATTTAAGAATGTCTTCTTTTTATCGTGTGCCAGCTTTCACTTATAACGAAGTCCCTAGAGACTAAGAACTGAATTTTGCACGTTTAATCGTTTTTTTATTTACCTGGCAGCCGTATTCCCAGGGGTCCCTCGCCGCACAGGCAGTTAACTCCGTCTTCGGAGGTACTCATATTTTTTCCGTCGATGAGTAATTGACGTTTCAGGCCGGGCCTCGCTGCTGAGACCAGGGGTGGTTGCCGCAGAGAGAAATTATAAATAACAATCCCAACTTGTACAGCTGGGATTTGAACACACAACCTCTCTGTCTCGAGGCCGGAGATGTGAAGGATGAGGGGAATGTGTTAGACTTGTGGCATCATCGTACATAAATGGTGCAACACTTACAGGGTAGAATTAAAATGTCACTTTGAGATGACAACAACCAGCTATGGGTCGTTCCCTTCAATCGTATCAGGACACAAGATGATGGTTGTCTCCAAGTTGGTCTCCTTCAGATCGCCCTTGCTGATATTTTTAGCTCACTATCGTAACCTGGACATTCCTGTAGCTTCCAATCATCTACATGTCTATTGTGAGGTTGTCCATGATTGGCTTCCATGTGTCAACACTGGCTGTACTTGACACCGAAGATATCGTTTCTCTTGTCAAAGGATAGCCAATCCCGCTAAGGTTAACATTTTTTTTTTTCAATCAGGCGGTGAAATCAAACTCCGATCTGAACAACTTATGACGACTTCACTGGACAAGCGGTCTTTATTCTCCGGCACATCACAGGAATGGGAGAATGCCTTCACTTTTGTTTGTTCTTAAACGGTCAAACATTGGTTATATACCTCTTACCCCGTTTGGAATTCAGTGATGTAACACAGTGATATAGCACAGTGGTGTAACACTGATGTAACACAGTGATGTAACAAAGTGATGTAAGACTGTGATGTAACACAGTGATGTAACACAGTGATGTAGCATAGTGATGTAGCACAGTGATGTAACACAGTGATGTAGCACAGTGGTGTAACACAGTGATGTAACACAGTGATGTAACACAGTGATGTAGCACAGTGGTGTAACACAGTGATGTAACGCAGTGATGTAGCACAGTGATGTAACACAGTGATGTAGCACAGTGATGTAACACATTGATGTAACACAGTGATGTAGCACAGTGATGTAACACATTGATGTAACACCGTGATGTAACACGGTGATTGATGTAGCACAGTAATTGATGTAGCACAGTGGTGTAACACATTGATGTAACACATTGATGTAACACAGTGATTGATGTAGCACAGTGATGTTAAAACAAAACTAATCAAACACTAAACTGTTGATCTTATGAATGTTCAGCCAGTAAGAAAAAATAACGGATATCACGTGCGTGCTAACTGCGACAAGTAAACACACCTAGCTAATCCTGGCTATATCTAAACTGCAGGGCCTCCAGACGCTTCATGACTCTCCGTAGATAGAAGAAACAAAAAGCATGAAAAACGTGCAGGGCTTATGAGATCACGTGAAAGTTGTAAATGAAAAGTTGCCGGCGGGTTTTGGTTGACCAGCCCTCGCTCTCCAGCTCGTGAATTTGTTAGAAGCGAGGCTGATCTGAGTTCTTGGGACCATCAGCCTGTGCCATACATATCGCGCGAGCATGTATACACAAGGCACGCGCCAAGCTTGTCAAAACTATGAGGAACATGATGGTAGTGCACACATTTTTCTATCTGTCCCTTCTGTCGTTCACCCGATGACCACTAAAGGATTTAATTGGCATCCGTCCTTAGAAGGGCGTTAAGTGGGCGTAGATACGTTGTGTTGTATGATGCAGTAGAACTGTGATATTTGCGTCTTTCGGCCCAACACATCCGACTTCAGCGTATTATTTTTTAGTACCGGGTTGTCTTCCCTCTTCGATCCCTACCCGCTTGGTCCGAGACTAGACAGGTCCATTTGTTCCTGGAGGCACCACGATGATGTGGAGTTAGGGTCTGGATGGCTCTGGTTCACCGACCCTTGCGCAAGTCGTCAGTTGTGGGTTTCCTGTCAGTTGTGGGTTTCCTGATGTTATGTTTCCTAGAGTTTCTAATATTCCATCAATCTATCTTTTTCGTGGTCAGCCCTTGAGTCTGATGTTCTCGCAACGGGTATTGATGGCTCTTTGTTTCGATGAACATAACACGCACTTGGACTTCACCTGCTGGCCTTTGTCGGTCAAGGACGTGCTATCTCTCATCTAGGTGGTGTTTCCGGGTCGCAGAGCCAGGTCGGTGGTGACAGGAAGTTGGGATCGTCATGGGCTCCCTTCCCTTTGCTGTGACGTCTCTAGGACACAGGACCTGTGACGTCTCTAGGACACAGGGCAACAATTTCACTAAACGACGGTCAAGGCATCATCATCAAGTACCATGCCTGCTGGCATAGGTGATCATGTCTCTCCACAGCTCTCGACATATTTATCATTCCTGTTGTTGACCTTCTACCAAGCCATTCTCTTAAGCTGTCTGTTATTTTCTCTCTTTGCTTCCCTCTATCTCTTCGTCCCTCAATTTTCCCAGTTGTTACAATATATTCCAATTGTTCTCTTCTCATGTCCAAAAAATGATGATTGTTTCTTCCTAATATTGGAAATTAGCTCTCTTTTTGCTTTGACCTCTCTCAGAACGTTTTCATTACTCTTCTTAGCTGTCCATGGTATTCTCAACATTCTTCTGTAAAACCACATTTCTACAGGTCAGGGCATAGATATGCATCAACATGCGGAGCTGTTGTAAAGCTGATCGTAAAACTGCTGTAAAGCTGATCGTAAAACTGTTGTAAAGCTGATCGTAAAACTGTTGTAAAGCTGATCGTAAAACTGTTGTAAAGCTGATCGTAAAACTGTTGTAAAGCTGATCGTAAAACTGTTGTAAAGCTGATCGTAAAACTGTTGTAAAGCTGATCGTAAAGGAGAAATAAAAAAAACTGGTGTGGTTATACGGCTTGACGTAAGTAACGGACAATATAAAACCGAACGATGCTGCAGCTAATTAGACAGCAGGAAATGCATATTAATCAAAGTGTTGTTTATTGGTCCTGCTGAAGGCCTACTGTTCCGCAACGTCGTTCCATTTCGTGCTGTCCGTCACTTATGTGAAGCCGTAACCAAACTATTTTTTTTTTCTTCATTTCTTCACTCTTTCTGTACGTTTCGACGCATCATGTGCCATGCCGATTTCGGCCATGTACGTCTAGCCGCACAGTGCGTCGTTTTCAATTTGATTAGTGTAAACTGTCATCAGACCAGGGCAGAATCCCCCTACAGAAAAGATCATCTGCTGCCTTGCAGGAAGATTGGGGGACAATCAAAGGCTAAGGATTCAAACCTGAATAAAATGCTGGCTGAAATCGGATGCACTGGGCCACTGGCGCAGAACACAGTGCAACGTTTTAACGGGTGTTCAGTCAGAGTGGATCTGACAGACTCTAATTGTGATGTTCTGTCTGGGGGGAGGGGGTGATCAACACACTAAACCTGACAGCAGACTTCATGTGAGAGTCTGGGATCTACTCTGATTGAGTCCTGATCGCAGAGAGAGAGAGAAAGAGAGAGAGAGAGAGCGAGACCATATTCTTTTTATGTCTCATTTCATCTTGGTCCATGTTTGACCAACTTTGTGCTATGAAAGTCAAACATGGACCCTTTCTAAATCACAATTAAGAAAGATCAATACATGTGAGATGCGATGCTTGAGAAAAGTAACAAACAACACAAGAAGAGATAGAATACCAAATGAAACCATGAGAAAAATGGTAGGAACAAAACCCTGCCAAGAATATATAGAACAACTTAAATGGTTTGGCCACCTGGTCAGAATGAATCCTCACCAATCACCATCAAGGGCGTTCTTCTCGAGAATGCATGGAAAAAGACCAAGAGGAAGACCCAGAAGAAGATGGATAGATGCAGTGACAGAGACACGTAACAAAGGAAAATCACTAATTCAGACAAACCGAGCAGCTCAAGAACGACAAATGATATAAACCACGACACCTTTTAGGTATCAGTGAAAGAGAAAAGAAGAAGATCATCTTGGTATTGGTGAAACCTAATTCCTTGTTTAATTATCTAAAGATTTATATAAATATATTATGCTAAGTGTTAGATACAAATAGACATGTAGACAAATATTTGAAAACAAGTAAAATTGTGTCTGAAATTTCTTCCACTAAATTGATAAACTAAGAATAGCACAATGTTATGTCTTCTCAACATTCCTATATGGTGCAGAAACATGGACATTAGACAAGAAAACAGAACAGAGAATTGAAGCCTTTGAAATACGGATATATAGAAGAATAGGTAGAATTGGATGGAAGGAAAAGAAAACAAACGATGAAGTCTTAAAACAACTAAAAATGAAAAGAGAACTACTAAACACAATTCAAACAAGACAAATGCGATTTTTGGGTCATGTTAAAAGACACAACAGCCTACTAAAAGTAATCCTGTAGGGAAAAATACAAGGTAAAAGAGGCAGAGGCAGACCAAGACTAACATGGACGAGTAACATCAAAAGATGGACAAACCAGCCTATAACAACCTGCACCATCAAAGCAAGAGACAGAGCAGAATGGTGCTCCATGGTAGCCAATCTTCGTTGCGGAGATGGCACTCGATGAAATTGATAAAAACCTTCCGTACTGAAAGAGTACAGGTGACACCCGATCGTCATCAAGCAACTGTATGCAAGATCCAAAAAAAAATAAAGAGACACTAGCAATAGGAACTTGGAACATTAGATCAGCACTCCAGGTTAGAAAACTAGAAAACATCAGTCAAGAAATGAAGAGAATGAAATTGAACATCTTGGGACTATGTGAAATGAGATGGACAGGATTATTACAACGCGACAGTGGAAATGTAATTTACTCTGGGGGAACCACACACGAAGGAGGAGTAGGCATCATGTTAGATAGAGAAAGAAGCAAAACAGTGAAAGGATTTTGGCCAGTATCAGACAGAATTCTGCTAGTAAAATTGAGTGGCAGACCAATGGATATCAACATAATTCAAGTTTATGCACCAACAAGTAATAGCGAAGAAGACATTGACACTTTTTACGAGGAGCTAGAGGCGACCATGGAACAGTGTAAATCCCAAGAAATAACTATTATATTAGGGGATTTCAATGCAAAGGTAGGAACAGCTAAAGTGCAAAATGTGACTGGGGGGCATGGCCTTGGAGAGACGAATGACAGAGGGGATAGATTGATAGATTGGGCAAAGACACATGAAATGATTATAGGTAACAACTGATTCAAACAACACCCTAGGCGACTATGGACATGGCAAAGCCCAGACAAAAAAGTACACAATCAAATTGATTTTATACTGGTACAGAGAAGATTCAGGAATGGGCTAACATCGGTTAAAACAAGCCAGGGGTAGATTGCAATAGTGACCATGTACCAGTAGTTGGAAAGATAAGAATAACACTGCGGAAGGCACAGAAATCACCAAGAAATATAAAATTAGAACTAGATATGCTAAGAGTAGATAAACAGATGAGTGATAAGTACAGCACGATAGTACAAAATAGATATAATGCTATTGAGAAAATACAGGACATCCAGGAGCAGTGGGAAATGCTCAAACAATCGATTCAACAAACATCAAAAGAAGTAATACCAGCGACTAAAAGAATCAACAAAAAGAAATGGATGACAGAAGAAATATTACAACTAATGGACGAAAGAAGAAAACATAAGAAAGAAGAACGGACATATAAAATATTGCACAAAGAGATCCAAAACAAGTGCAGTGAAGCAAAGGAAGGATGGTTAAAACAGAAATGTGAAGAAATGGAAAAACAACAAAAGAAAGACTCAAAATTTATGCACAATCAATTAAATGAATTAACAGGAAGAAAAGAAGTCAAAGTTTCAGGATGTGTGAAATCAAAGGAAGGAAATATAATAATGGGACAGGATAAGACAATGGAAAGATGGACAGAATATATCAGTCAACTCTATGATGATGAAAGACCAGAATTAAACAATTCAAATGAAGACACAGGACCACCAATAATGCAGAGCGAAGTGGAAGATGCAATTCAACACATGAAAAGAGACAAAGCTCCAGGTCCTGACAATATAACAATTGAAGAGATAAATGCATTAGGAGAGCTGGGAGTACAAGTCATAACAAAATTACTCAATGACATATATAACACTGGACACATACCCGAAGATCTACTAAAATCTATCTTTGTAGCCATACCGAAGAAGATAGGCGCCACTGATTGTGAAGACCATCGCACTATTAGTCTCATGAGCCATATGACTAAAATATTACTAAGAATAATCTTGAGACGTGTAAGGAACAAAATAAAACCAGAAATAAGTGAGGAACAATGTGGATTTGTGGAAGGAAAGGGCACCAATAACGCAATATACATCTTAAGAACATTGATAGAAAGATCTATAGAGGTAAAGAAAGATCTATATATGTGCTTTATAGAATACACAAAAGCATTTGACAAGGTAAAGCATGTGGAAATAATCAATATGCTGGAGAAATTAAATATTGATGTCAAGGATCTGCGAATCATAAAAAAAACATGTACTGGCAACAAACAGCAGCTATACGAATTAGCAACCAAACAGGACAATTCCAATATATAAAACAAGGAGTCAGACGAGGCTGTGTTCTGTCACCGGATTTGTTTTAACTTTACAGCGAATATATTATGAGATCAATAGTAGACAAAAAAGGAATTGAAGTCAACAGTCACAACATAAATAATTTGCGATATGCGGATGACACAGTCTTAATAGCAGAGACAGAGAATGAGCTACAAGAAATGATAGACATAATAGTAAAAGAAAGCAACAAGAAAGGTCTCAGTCTGAATAGCAAGAAAACAGAAGTAATGGTTATATTGAAGAAACAATCATCACCATCATGCAGCATAAAAATAAACAAGACAAATCTGAAACAAGTGAAACGCGTCAAATACTTGGGCACAATAATAACATCAGATGGAAGATGCACCACAGAAATAAAAAGCAGAATAGCTCAGGCCAAAATAGCATTTCAGAAAATGAAAAATATCTTATGCAACAAATCTATGTCAATAAAAATGAGAAAGAGAGTTCATCGGTGCTATATAGAACCAATTCTGACCTATGGAAGCGAATCATGGACAGTAAACAAACAAATGAAAAGACGATTGGAGGCCACAGAGATGGGATTTCTCAGAAGAATGTTGAAAGTTCCCTGGACAGATAAAAAGACCAATGAGGAAGTTCTCAAGGAGGCCAACACAAAAAGGGAGCTCTTAAAAAACATCAGAAAGAAGCAATCAATATTTTTCGGGCACATCATGAGAAGAGGAAAGTTGGAATACTTGGTTACAACTGGCAAAATAAAAGGAAAAAGAGATCGCGGACGACAAAGAGAGAAAATACTTGATAGCTTGGTGTCATGGCATGGAAAACAGTCAACAACAGAACTGATAGGATGCACTGTGGATAGAAGATTGTGGAGGGACATGATCACCTACGCCAACCGGTAAGGCACATGATGATGATGATGAAAATAAAAAAAAGAGAACTGCTGAACACAATTAAGACAAGACAAATGAAATTTTTGGGGCATGTTAAAAGACAACAGCCTACTAAAAGTAATATTGGAAGGAAAAATACAAGGCAAAAGAGGCAGAGGCAGACCAAGACTAACATGGACGAGTAACATCAAAAGATGGACAAGTCAATCTATGCCAGCCTGCACCATCAAAGCAAGAAACAGAGTAGAATGGCGATCCATGGTAGCCAACCTTCGTTGCGGAGAGGGCACACGATGATGATGATGAGTAATAGAAGTAGGAACAGAGGAACAAGAAAAATAAATAGTAGTAATAGAAGTAGGAACAGAGGAACAATAAAAATAAATAGTAGTAATAGAAGTAGGAACAGAGGAACAAGAAAAATAAATAGTAGTAATAGAAGTAGGAACAGAGGAACAATAAAAATAAATAGTAGTAATAGAAGTAGGAACAGAGGAACAAGAAAAATAAATAGTAGTAATAGAAGTAGGAACAGAGGAACAATAAAAATAAATAGTAGTAATAGAAGTAGGAACAGAGGAACAATAAAAATAAATAGTAGTAATAGAAGTAGGAACAGAGGAACAAGAAAAATAAATAGTAGTAATAGAAGTAGGAACAGAGGAAGAAGACGTAGAAACTGAAACAGAAGAAGGAGATGAAGAAGAGGAAGAAATAAACAAGAAGAACAAGAAGTAGAAACAGAAGAAGAAGAGGATAAAGGAGAAGATGAAATAGAGGAAAAAGTGGATGAAGAAAAAAGAGAAGAGGAGGAGAAGAAAAATAAGAAGAAAAAGCAGAAGAGGAAGAAGAAAAAGCAGAAGAGGAAGAAGAAAAAATAGCAGAGAAGCAAATGCAGAAAGATCAACAACAGAAGAAAGAGAAAAACAAGGAGGAGAAAATATAGAAGACTGAACACAAACAAGAATAAATTCAACAATTTAAAACTGAGACATTTTGTTTTCTTTTATTGTATGATTACTTCCCTTGGTTTATGTGAGAATGAATGTGTGTAGTTGTGTAAGTGCCTGTGTGTTAGCTCATGTGTGTATGTGTTTATATAGAAAGGAATTGGCCAATTCCTAAGACAGCAGCCTCCAAACACTTTAGAGAGAAACAAAGCTGTGGGAGATCCCAGTAGCTTCTTCATCTCTTCCACCAAATTTTGAATGGCCTGCGATGATTCCTAGAAATAAACAAACCCATTATAATGAGAATGAAATTATTGCAGAAGGCAGATAATTAAAGTGACAATTAAACAAAAAAATTGTGGTATGGTAACAGATTTACGTAGGTGAGTTCAAAACAAAAGTTGATGTTTCGGCCAAGTAAGCCTTCAGCTGGAACAACTATCAACAACACAAAAATATATATAAGGATATACACATATCATATACACAAATCATGCAGATTCTTTGTGGAAAATTCTGAAGCAATATGGCTTACCATCAAAAATATTATTAAAGACATGTATGATGGTTACACATATGCAGTTCGAACAGAGGAAGGACTGAGCGAATGTTTCCCAATAGAAACTGGGATTAAACAAGGATGTATTTTATCGCCCTTGTTATTTGGAGATGTTATGGAATTCATAATGAAGAAATGCTACACTGGTAATAAAGGCATCGAATGGATACAAGGAGACCATTTGGAGAACCTCGACTTTGCTGATGACATAGTTCTCATCAGCAATCAGATAAAAACAATGCAGGAAAACACAAATGAACTATCATCAATAGCCAGCAAAATTGGGCTTGAGATCAATCATGAAAAGACTAAAGCCATGAAAAGCTTAATTCCAACAGACGACAAAACATACATGGAAAACAAACCAGTGGAAGAGATCGATCACTTTATCTATCTTTGAAGTCACATTGATCGAGAAGGGGACACAAGCAAAGAAATTAGAATCAGAATAGCTAAAGCAGCAATGTCTTTCAGAAGCCTTGAAAAGTTGTGGAAATCAAAACTCATCAGCACAAACACAAAACTTAGGCTATTCAAATCAAATGTACTATCAACCCTTACGTATGCATGTGAAAGCTGAAAAACAACAAGAGATAGAAATGTTATAGAAACGTATATAGAGATATAGTTGAACGCATTAGAAAATAAATGTCTAAGAAAAATACTTGGTATAGCGTGGAACGAATTCAAAACAAACGAGGAAATTAGAGAAATCGCCAATCAACCACTAATATCTTCAGTAATCAAGAAAAGTTACGATGGTCATATGTTGGTCATGTGATGAGAAGAGACTTCATTCCTCTAAAGACTAATTAACATTAATTTTATTTAATAACTTCGGATCACACTACCCAGAGACCAGGGGAGGGTAAAGCCATGGATTACATTTTATTAATTAAAAAACTATTCATGGCCAGTGTGAATCGAACCCGGGACATTCTTGTCTTGGACATTCATCTTCTCTCTTGTCTAGAGGCTGAGGTCTTACTTCTAGACCACCCAGTCTCCCCGTATAAGATATGTTTGAATTAAAACCATAATATTTGACAGAATTTTTACATTTGTAACATCGGTTATTCACAACGATAATTCACAAAACAGCAGAAATAGACTCAAGATGCAACAAAGCTTGTCAAATCATCAGACAACTATCATGACTATTGTCAAACAAGGAAATAACTCTAGAGGTATAAAATGGGACAATCTACCTAACATTGTTGTGCTACCAATGCCAGACATGGACTCAAGAACAAATGACAGGAAACAGCCGAACACCAGACTCAATGGCTGACTACGACAAAGATGGATTGACGGAACATTAGAAACACAAAGAAACATAACAGCAGAAGAGATAAACAGAAGAACAAAAGACCAGAAAATATATCTCCCTTCGATAATGAAAGGCAAAAATGCAGCTCAAACCAGTAGAATAATCAAAAATGGAAAAAATTAATCCTTCACTGACATGAGCTGACTTTAACAGCCTCAGTCATGACCAATCAGATCTGATGCTACACAACATTATAACTTAACAGATGTTCTGAGAGTTGTAAAGGTCAAACATCGGTATATGGACAACAAGGCACTGGGGACAAATCACATCACAGATGTTCTGAGGGTTGTAAAGGTCAAACATCGGTATATGGACAACAAGGCACTGGGGACAAATCACACCACAGACGGTGGGAACCTTTCACTTTGAAGCTGTGGTTTCTTCATTGCATTATCTACCCTGCTCTCTTGGTGGCAAGATTCAAAGTCTAGACCTGTTGGATAATGGCTAAAGACTGGAGGTCTCCGTGTGCACTCTGAGCATGTTAAAGAAACCGTGGCAGTTGGAAACAGAAAGGAGTAGGTTGAAAATAACCACTGCATGGGCTAAACTGATACGACAAAATATATACAAAAAACAACCAATTTTTGAAGATTAAAAATGAAAGTATCTCTAAAGTTGGAGAATGCCTGCCTATATGATATGGAGAGGGACACCAGAGCACATGGTTTCGGAGTGAAAAAATAGAAAAAAAAGTGATATTCATAGAAATATTCAGTCCCTGTAGACTTCAGAGGTATAAAGTTGGCATGTAAAAAACACATTTGTTTAATCTGATCTGTCTCTTCTAATAATTTGTTAGAATAGACTGACCTTCTTCAATAAGAAGTTTAACTACATCTGGTTGTTGTATGGCTACAGCCAGTGACAGAGGTGACATATGATTCTGGTCCGTTATGTTCACATTAGCTCAGTGGGAGAGAAGTAGCTGTATTGTCTGTGAAAACAAGTCATGATATGTGTCAATGTCATGGAACCTTGAGAATCATATTTCTCAAAATCATATTCTTCTAGGGAGCCTCAGTAGCCTATTTGGAAAAAAACCACCCGACTGGGCTACCGATGTTTGCACAACCCATGTTCGATTCTCGCTGGAAGCAGTGTGAACTGTACTTGTGTCGGAAAAAAATATCCTCGCGGCTGACCCTGTCGCTGACACAAATGGGCACCAGGGTAGTACCCTGGGAAGGTGAGGAATGCCATCTCGCATCGTGAGTTTTGATGCCAGAAGCGACACTATCCAGAAGTCTCAGAACACTTCTGGATAAGTGGCCGAGCACATATGGGTGAAAACTCGCGTAGTAAGATGCTGATTCAAGTCTTGTACATTACCTTTATCTTCTTCTTTCCTTCTTCATTTACCTTTTAGTCTCAAGGGGAGATATAGTTTGTGGACTTTAACTCCTCTGCTGGTCTCTCCTGCTGTTATTTTTCATTGTGTTTTTAATATTCCATCTATCCATTTTTACCATGGTCAGCCCTTGGGTCTGGTGTTCTCATGTTTATTGAAGGCTCGATACGTTGTGTTTTGATCTTTCTGTCTTGTCACATGGCCAAACTATTTTATCTGTTTCTATATGTATTCTATGGCAGGAATTATTTCCAGCTTTTTTCAAGCTCTTTGTTTCTGATCTAATCTCTCAAGCTGTTTCTTGTCATCTATCTAACACATTTCATATCTTTAGTGGTTATTTTTTAAATTGATCTTGCATCTAGGGTCACAGACTGGCATTGGTAGCACAACATTGGGATGAAGATTGTATTGTTGAGTGCCTGTTTTGCCTCTAGAGTTATTTCCTTGTTGGACAATAGTGGTGATATCTGTCCAATGATTTGACAAGCTTTGTTGTATCTTGAGTCTAGGGTCCAGGTCTGGCATTGGTAGCACAACGTTGGGATGAAGATTGTATTGTTGAGTGCCCGTGCTTTGCCTCTAAGAGTTATTTCCATGTTGAACAATAGTGGTGATATGCGACTGATGATCTGACAAGCTTTGTTACATCTTGAGTCTATTCGTAATCATCAACAATTTGAACATTTTTAGATTTCTCACAAATATTCTCTTTGATCTACCTTGTCTTTCTATTCCAGATTTACCTTAACAGTCCTGAGAAGCACGTGGCTGTGCATCAAAATTCACTATTTCACTGGCTGAAAAGCCTGCGTTCTGTGTTTGAAACCCGCAGTAGATAGAAATGATTTTGTCTATCAGGGGTAAAATAAACATTTTGAGTCTCACACATCGTGGCGACTGCTTTGACCAAGCAGCCTTTATCTCTCCGGTCCTGTCATGAGCCCCCCCCCCCCCCTCGACATACACCAGCAATGGTAATCTGTGTCATAAAGATAGTTTTTTTTTTTCTCAAATCTTCTCCGGCTATCTTTTGAAATCTTACTTTCAAACACCTGCCTTACTTTTTTCCATCTATTCATATGCCAATCTTTCTTTCTCATTCTTTCTTGTTTTTACCCCATTGCTCAAATGAGCTGATAGTCCTTTACCCCATAGATAGACATTAACCCTATATTATGATACCGTCGTAAAAATTACCACCTCAAAATAAAAAGTCTTGAAATTTGACAGCTTGCTGCCTGCAAACATCCCCCCCTCCTAATTACTACTTCCAGTGACTCTTGAGTATTGGATTTGTTTCCCTTGATGTTGGATCAGACATAAGTATGCTCACCATAAAAAGTACTATGTTCGTCTGTTCTGGACATGCTCTGTAGCTGAAATGACCTAAGTCGCGTTGATACAAATGAGGCCCTTCCTCTGACTACATGTCCGCTGTTTCTAACCTACATTCAGAACCTTTCCCCTCTGACAACAATTCTGCTGTTTCTAACCTACATTCAGAACCTTTCCCCTCTGACAACAATTCCGCTGTTTCTAACCAACATTCAGAACCTTTCCCCTCTGACAACAATTCTGCTGTTTCTAACCTACATTCAGAACCTTTCCCCGCCACCTTGCTGCTGTAAAAATAATAATTGTTTATATAATGCTGTCGACAGTGTCCTGTCTGTTGTTTCAGTTCATCTCACAAATTTGCTAAAATAACAACTGCCACCTAATAGCCCAGTGTTGATGACTTTCACTTTCACCGACGCAGCGAGCACAAAAAATATGTTTCAACTTCAAATGCAAATTTAACAAAATTGAAGCGGTCAAAAAATTATGACTTTCACTTCTACTCACTGAAATTATTAGGTTGTATTGTTGTATAAACAAATATAGATTCTAAATGTTAATATGAGTGATTAAATGTCGTGAATTAAGCGGATCGTAAAATATTATTAATATTAAAAATATTATAAAAAATAATATTAACGAACACAAAAACATAGATCTTCTCCGGATACAAGTTTAACAAAATTGGAGTGGTCAAAAAAATTATGACATTTACTTTTACTCCCAGAAATGATTAAACTTGACTGCTGTATACAAAAATCTAGATTAAAAACGGTAATATGAGAGATTAAATGTCGTGAATTAAGCAGATCATAATATAAAATATATAGTCCAGGTGTAATTTTTCCAGCAGCGGCGGGCTAGAAACATTCTGGTTAGACTTAGTTGGAGGGAATTGCGTATTTGACGTCACAACTGCATAAAACTATGGTAGATGTTTTAAAGAGCAGGTGTTCACATGTGTATGGTATCATGGACTTATGGCAGCTGCATGAATAGACAACATAACACCTCCAGTAGCCACAGCATGATGGAGTTGAATTTCATTCCATAAATCTAATGTAACCCAGGAAATATATTACAGCCTCCAATTCCCATGTTTCTGCTTCGGTAAACACAAAGCTGTGTAGCAAAAGTTTACTCGTCCATGTTAGTCTTGTTCTGCCTCTATTACTTTGTATTTTCCCTTCCAATATTACTTTTAGTAGGCTGTTGTGACTTTTAACTTACCCCAAAATCTAATTTGTCTTCTTTGAATTGTGTTTAGTAGTTCTCTTTTCATTTTTAGTTGTTTTAAAACTTCATCCTGTGTTCTCTTTTCTTTCCATCCAATTCTACCTATTCTTCTATAAATCCACATTTCAAAGGCTTAAATTTTCTGTTCTGTTTTCTCATCTGATGTCCGTGTTTCTGCACTATACAGGAATATTGAGAAGATATAGCATTTTGCTATTCTTTGTTTTAGCCCCGATGTTATTTGTTTTGATGTTAATATACTTTTCAAGGCATTAAAATTACTTTTTGCTATTCCTATTCTTTTGTTTATTTGAGTTTTACATTTTCCATTGCTGGTTATAGTATGTCCAAGGTAGTTGTAGGTCTGAACTGTCTACAGGTCTATTCCTTCAACTTTGATATCCACTTGTAGGTTTTGAGTATTATCTTTGTTTATGATCATAGTTTGAATCTTTCTGATTTCACTCACAGATAGGTCTCATAATCTAAGTTTAAGTGGGCATAGATGTATTATTTTGAGCTTTACAGCCAAGCTTTGATATCTGTGCTTTTCAACCTAAAACATTTGACCTCAACACAGCATTTCTGAGCACTGGGTTGCCTACCCTCTTTGATCCCTTTTTGCTTGGCCAAACTGGTGAGTTTATTTCTACAAACACTACTGGGGGATCTTGATCAGCTCTGTTGTTTGCTGATCCTGACGCAGGAATTCTCTGTTCTCAACTCAGTTACCGGATGAGAAACTTGGTGCCTACCCCCATCTCATTTTCTTTAATACTTCTACATTACATTCGCCAACAAAGCCCAAGACACTGATCCAGCAAATGACCTAAGTACGGTCAGCAGCCCACAGCTGACTGCATGTGCCAGAATCAACGGAGGGAAAAATTTGCGAGTAATAAACAGTCCATATCTGAATCTTTAAAACCTCTACCATAGTTTTATTTAGCCGTGACGTCAAATACAGAATTCCCTCCTACAATGTCTGACCAGAATGTTTGTCACTCTGCCACTCCCAGAAAAATTACACCATGACTATATATTTTATATTACGGCCCACCTAATTCACAAAATTTTATCTCATTAACATTGAACACCTATATTTGTTTATACAGAAATACAATTTCATACCTTCTGTGGATAGAAGTGAAAGTCATAATTTTTTGGCAGTTTCAATTTTGATGAATTTGTATTTGGAGTCAGTAAAAGTAAAGAGCCTCCGTCACGCCAAGTGGCGGATAGATAATATGATGTTAGTGACCATAAATTTTACAGACCTTTGAGCATATTATTTTTGGGGTAATGTGGTCAGTATTATGCCTGTGCCGCTTTACTTTCCCAGAAAAAACTCGGTACCCATTTAAGGCTGAGTGAAACCGGAAGTCATTGTAAAAAGTATTGTTATGGAAACAGCGCCATACATTTTAGAGCAGTGATCTCTGCAATATGTGCCACTTTGGCACACAAGGTTTCTGTTTTTGAGATAGTGGTTCTGCCCTATGTGCCGTCTTCGGTTCGAAAGGACAATAGATAGATAGATAGAACCCGGAAGCCGTCGTTTGGGATCAAACCCTACCTCTTTTCCTTTGTAGTCCAGTTCACTAACCACTAAGCTATCGCGGCTCCTTTATTTGGAGTAGGTCTATGTTTTTGTGGAGTCTTGGTGGTTGAGTGGTTAGTGTGCTCACTTCATGACCAGAATGGTCCAGGTTTGATCCTCAGCAGTGTCGAATTTTATTTTGGACTGACAAGGTTCCAGGGTTCACCTAGCCTCTAAAAATGTATACCAGAGATCTTTCTGGGAAGTAAAGGTGGCCTGGCAGGATAACGACCACATCACCCAAAAATGTATACCAGAGATCTTTCTGGGAAGTAGAGGTGGCCTGGCAGGATTATTGTCCCACCCACTCTCCTTTGTCTATCAATACATACATCATTGTCCCACCCACTCTCCTTTGTCTTTCAATACATACATCATTGTCCCACCCACTCTCATTTGTCTTTCAATACATACATCATTGTCCCACCCACTCTCCTTTGTCTTTCAATACATACATCATTGTCCCACCCACTCTCCTTTGTCTTTCAATACATACATCATTGTCCCACCCACTCTCCTTAGTCTTTCAATACATACATTATTGTCCCACCCACTCTCCTTTGTCTTTCAATACATATATTATTGTCCCACCCACTCTCCTTTGTCTTTCAATACCTACATTATTGTCCCGCCCACTCTAGTTTGTCTTTTAATACATACATTATTGTCCCACTCACTCCCCTTTGTCTTTCAATACATACATTATTGTCACACACACTCTCCTTTGTCTTTCAATACATACATCGTTGTCCCACCCACTCTCCTTTGTCTTTCAATACATACATTATTGTCCCACCCACTCTCCTTAGTCTTTCAAAATATACATCATTGTCCCACCTATTCTCCTTAGTCTTTCAATATACACATCATTGTCCCACCTATTCTCCTTAGTCTTTCAATACATACATCATTGTCCCACCTATTCTCCTTAGTCGTTCAATACATAGATTATTGTCCCACCCACTTTATTTATTCTTTCAATACATACATTTGTGTCCCACCCATTCTCCTTTGTCTTTCAATACATACATTATTGTCCCACCCACTCTCCTTTGTCTTTCAATACATACATTATTGTCCCACCCACTCTCCTTTGTCTTTCAATACATACATCATTGTCCCACCCACCCTCCTTTGTCTTTCAATACATACATCATTGTCCCACCCACTCTCCTTTGTCTTTCAATATATACATCATTGTCCCACCCACTCTCCTTAGTCTTTCAAAATATACATCATTGTCCCACCTATTCTCCTTAGTCTTTCAATATACACATCATTGTCCCACCTATTCTCCTTAGTCTTTCAATATATACATCATTGTCCCACCTATTCTCCTTAGTCGTTCAATACATAGATTATTGTCCCACCCACTTTATTTATTCTTTCAAAACATACATTTTTGTCCCACCCATTCTCCTTTGTCTTTCAATACATACATTATTGTCCCACCCACTCTCCTTTGTCTTTCAATACATACATTATTGTCCCACCCACTCTCCTTTGTCTTTCAATACATACATCATTGTCCCACCCACCCTCCTTTGTCTTTCAATACATACATCATTGTCCCACCCACTCTCCTTTGTCTTTCAATACATACATCATTGTCCCACCCACCCTCCTTTGTCTTTCAATACATACATCATTGTCCCACCCACTCTCCTTTGTCTTTCAATATATACATTAATCCCCCCCCCCCCACCCTCCTTTGTCTTTCAATACATACATCATTGTCCCACCCACTCTCCTTTGTCTTTCAATATATACATTATTTCCCACCCACTCTCTTTTGTCTTTCAATGCACTATAATAGACGAGAAGTTTCAATGCAGGAAGTAAAATGCCACTTTAAGATTGAAATCAGCTGCTGTGCCGCAGATTTGACTTTATAACGGAGTCACAGTCTCTATAATTTTCTGTCTGCTCTGTTTTTGTCTCGAGGAATCATTCAAGACATTACACTTTTCCACAATACACAGTCTCTATAATTGTCTTTCTTATCTGTTAATGTTTCAAGCAATCATTCAAAACATCACACTTGTCCACAATACACAGTCTCTACAATTGTCTGTCTGTCTACTCTGTGGTTGACTTCTAAACAAAACATTCTCCTAAACTATCTGGTCACTTTGTTATGCTATTGTCGTAAAAGTTGGACCAAAAGAAGCTAACATTTTGATAGTTGAAAGTTTGATACAAACCATAATACAGCGCGTTTCTACATCAACTTATTAATATTCTCTAAATGTGGATGAAGATGCAGGAAAAGTCGTGTGGCGAACGTAGAATAAAATACACAGTTTGAGCCACACTTGAGGCACTCTATGATGAATGTTATGTATAAGATAAAAAGATATTGCTACTGCTTTGAAGATATTGTCAGTCACTTTCTTTTATGTCTATTACTGAACGAGAAAATACATTTACAAAATAAGACTAAGGGAAATAACATATTGTATTTCTTAATCAAAGGTAAGTAACACATATTCTCCTTTACTCACAATTAACATTGCATTTGCAACAATTAAATATCTTTATAAAATTATAACAATTCTGCTTTACATCAAACAATTCTGGTATATCTGAAAAAATTATATTTAAAAATTATATATTTTAAACCATTATAGAAAATTATAATTAAATAAATACACACTATAATGAAATCACTAAATTATCTACACTGGTATTTTTACTATGTATAAAAGCACATTAATAATGTTCGGTATTTGAGGGCCATGTATGAAAATTAAATAAATAAATACAAGACTTTTAGTTGTTTTGCTTTTGGGTAAAGCTAAAGAAATAATATATATTTATATCTTCGAAATTGTCAAATTTGACACGGTCTGTTTTCAAAATATTCCATTTTTGAGCCTCAGATTTTCTCATCATTTAAGATATAAATTTATGAAATTAACTGAAATGTACAAAAGACAATGCATATACATTTTGTATTTCTGAAATGAGACAAATATTGAATCAACTAAAATATTAGTGCCAAACCGTCATGACGAACATCCATCTGTCTGAAAACTATCTCGATGCATTGTCCTATTATTGGAGTCTGCTTGGAGGAGGGGGAGAGGGTAGCTTATAGGACTAGAGAATAAAGGCCGCTTTTCCAATGCAGTCGAGACGAGGTGTTCGAGTCTGACTTTATATTTATGACGGATAGCAATGTGGCAAAATTTGAGGGAAGAATAGATAGAGAGAAAAGATAGCAGATAGTTGAATGGAGCTTATTCATTATTTAATGAAAACCCATTTTATTCATGGAATCAGTTTAATTGAAGTCGAGGCATCCCCAAACCCGCTCCATCGTTCGTTCCAGCATTTCTCGTAGCGTAGGCAGACTGATTGTTCATGTAAGGTGTTGATTGTAAATACATCTGCTTTTCACACCAAGCAATCCGGATCGACCAGATAGTATCGCCATCTTATTATCTTTAGTCTTTGAATATATACATCATTGTCCCACGCATTCTCCTTAGTCTTTGAATATATACATCATTGTACCAACCATTCTCCTTAGTCTTTGAATATATACATCATTGTACCAACCATTCTCTTTAGTCTTTCAATACATACATCATTGTCCCACGCATTCTCCTTAGTCTTTCAATATATACATCATTGTACCAACCATTCTCCTTAGTCTTTCAATATATACATCATTGTACCACCCATTCTCCTTAGTCTTTCAATACATACATCATTGTCCCACCCATTCTCCTTAGTCTTTCAATACATACATTATTGTCCCATCTATTCTCCTTAGTCTTTCAATATATACATCATTGTCCCACCCATTCTCCTTAGTCTTTCAATACATACATCATTGTCCCACCCATTCTCCTTAGTCTTTCAATACATACATCATTGTCCCACCCATTCTCCTTAGTCTTTCAATACATACATCCTTGCCCCATCTATTCTCCTTAGTCTTTCAATACATACATCATTATCCCACCAATTCTCCTTAATCTTTCAATACATACATCATTGTCCCATCTATTCCTCTTAGTCTTTCAATACATACATCATTGTCCCACCCACTCTCCTTTGTCTTTCAATACATACATCATTGTCCCACCCACTCTCCTTAGTCTTTCAATACATACATTATTGTTCCACCCCCTCTCCTTTGTCTTTCAATACATATATTATTGTCCCACCCACTCTCCTTTGTCTTTCAATACATACATTATTGTCCCACCCACTCTCCTTTGTCTTTCAATACATACATTATTGTCCCACCCACTCTCCTTTGTCTTTCAATACATACATCATTGTCCCACCCACTCTCCTTTGTCTTTCAATACATACATCATTGTCCCACCCACTCTCCTTTGTCTTTCAATATATACATTAATCCCCCCCCCCCCCACTCTCCTTTGTCTTTCAATACACTATAATAGACGAGAAGTTTCAATGCATGAAGTAAAATGCCACTTTAAGATTGAAATCAGCTGCTGTGCCGCAGATTTGACTTTATAACGGAGTCACAGTCTCTATAATTTTTTGTCTGCTCTGTTTTTGTTACAAGGAATCATTCAAGACATTACACTTTTCCACAATACACAGTCTCTATAATTGTCTTTCATATCTGTTAATGTTTCAAGCAATCATTCAAAACATGACACTTGTCCACAATACACAGTCTCTACAATTGTCTGTCTGTCTACTCTGTGGTTGACTTCTAAACAAAACATTCTCCTAAACTATCTGGTAACTTTGTTATGCTATTGTCGTAAAAGTTGGACCAAAAGAAGCTAACATTTTGATAGTTGAAAGTTTGATACAAACCATAATACAGCGCGTTTCTACATCAACTTATTAATATTCTCTAAATGTGGATGAAGATGCAGGAAAAGTCGTGTGGCGAACGTAGAATAAAATACACAGTTTGAGCCACACTTGAGGCACTCTATGATGAATGTTATAAGATAAAAAGATCTTGCTACTGCTTTGAAGATATTGTCAGTCACTTTCTTTTATGTCTATTACTGAACGAGAAAATACATTTACAAAATAAGACTAAGGGAAATAACATATTGTATTTCTTAATCAAAGGTAAGTAACACATATTCTCCTTTACTCACAATTAACATTGCATTTGCAACAATTAAATATCTTTATAAAATTATAACAATTCTGCTTTACATCAAACAATTCTGGTATATCTGAAAAAAATTATATTTAAAAATTATATATTTTAAACCATTATAGAAAATTATAATTAAATAAATACACACTATAATGAAATCACTAAATTATCTACACTGGTATTTTTACTATGTATAAAAGCACATTAATAACGTTCGGTATTTGAAGGCCATGTATGAAAATTAAATAAATAAATACAAGACTTTTAGTTGTTTTGCTTTTGGATAAAGCTAAAGAAATAATATATATTTATATCTTCGAAATTGTCAAATTTGACACGGTCTGTTTTCAAAATATTCCATTTTTGAGCCTCAGATTTTCTCATCATTTAAGATATAAATTTATGAAATTAACTGAAATGTACAAAAGACAATGCATATACATTTTGTATTTCTGAAATGAGACAAATATTGAATCAACTAAAATATTAGTGCCAAACCGTCATGACGAACATCCATCTGTCTGAAAACTATCTCGATGCATTGTCCTATTATTGGAGTCTGCTTTGAGGAGGGGGAGAGGGTAGCTTATAGGACTAGAGAATAAAGGCCGCTTTTCCAATGCAGTCGAGACGAGGTGTTCGAGTCTGACTTTATATTTATGACGGATAGCAATGTGGCAAAATTTGAGGGAAGAATAGATAGAGAGAAAAGATAGCAGATAGTTGAATGGAGCTTATTCATTATTTAATGAAAACCCATTTTATTCATGGAATCAGTTTAATTGAAGTCGAGGCATCCCCAAACCCGCTCCATCGTTCGTTCCAGCATTTCTCGTAGCGTAGGCAGACTGATTGTTCATGTAAGGTGTTGATTGTAAATACATCTGCTTTTCCCACCAAGCAATCCGGATCGACCAGATCGTATCGCCATCTTATTATCTTTAGTCTATGAATATATACATCATTGTCCCACGCATTCTCCTTAGTCTTTGAATATATACATCATTGTACCAACCATTCTCCTTAGTCTTTGAATATATACATCATTGTACCAACCATTCTCTTTAGTCTTTCAATACATACATCATTGTCCCACGCATTCTCCTTAGTCTTTCAATATATACATCATTGTACCAACCATTCTCCTTAGTCTTTCAATATATACATCATTGTACCACCCATTCTCCTTAGTCTTTCAATACATACATCATTGTCCCACCATTCTCCTTAGTCTTTCAATACATACATTATTGTCCCATCTATTCTCCTTAGTCTTTCAATATATACATCATTGTCCCACCCATTCTCCTTAGTCTTTCAATACATACATCATTGTCCCACCCATTCTCCTTAGTCTTTCAATACATACATCATTGTCCCACCCATTCTCCTTAGTCTTTCAATACATACATCCTTGTCCCATCTATTCTCCTTAGTCTTTCAATACATACATCATTATCCCACCAATTCTCCTTAATCTTTCAATACATACATCATTGTCCCATCTATTCCTCTTAGTCTTTCAATACATACATCATTGTCCCACCCACTCTCCTTTGTCTTTCAATACATACATCATTGTCCCACCCACTCTCCTTTGTCTTTCAATACATACATTATTGTTCCACCCCCTCTCCTTTGTCTTTCAATACATATATTATTGTCCCACCCACTCTCCTTTGTCTTTCAATACATACATTATTGTCCCACCCACTCTCCTTTGTCTTTCAATACATACATTATTGTCCCACCCACTCTCCTTTGTCTTTCAATACATACATCATTGTCCCACCCACTCTCCTTTGTCTTTCAATACATACATCATTGTCCCACCCACTCTCCTTTGTCTTTCAATATATACATTAATCCCCCCCCCCACTCTCCTTTGTCTTTCAATACACTATAATAGACGAGAAGTTTCAATGCAGGAAGTAAAATGCCACTTTAAGATTGAAATCAGCTGCTGTGCCGCAGATTTGACTTTATAACGGAGTCACAGTCTCTATAATTTTCTGTCTGCTCTGTTTTTGTTACAAGGAATCATTCAAGACATTACACTTTTCCACAATACACAGTCTCTATAATTTTCTGTCTGCTCTGTTTTTGTTACAAGGAATCATTCAAGACATTACACTTTTCCACAATACACAGTCTCTATAATTGTCTTTCTTATCTGTTAATGTTTCAAGCAATCATTCAAGACATCACACTTGTCCACAATACACAGTCTCTACAATTGTCTGTCTGTCTACTCTGTGGTTGACTTCTAAACAAAACATTCTCCTAAACTATCTGGTCACTTTGTTATGCTATTGTCGTAAAAGTTGGACCAAAAGAAGCTAACATTTTGATAGTTGAAAGTTTGATACAAACCATAATACAGCGCGTTTCTACATCAACTTATTAATATTCTCTAAATGTGGATGAAGATGCAGGAAAAGTCGTGTGGCGAACGTAGAATAAAATACACAGTTTGAGCCACACTTGAGGCACTCTATGATGAATGTTATAAGATAAAAAGATCTTGCTACTGCTTTGAAGATATTGTCAGTCACTTTCTTTTATGTCTATTACTGAACGAGAAAATACATTTACAAAATAAGACTAAGGGAAATAACATATTGTATTTCTTAATCAAAGGTAAGTAACACATATTCTCCTTTACTCACAATTAACATTGCATTTGCAACAATTAAATATCTTTATAAAATTATAACAATTCTGCTTTACATCAAACAATTCTGGTATATCTGAAAAAAATTATATTTAAAAATTATATATTTTAAACCATTATAGAAAATTATAATTAAATAAATACACACTATAATGAAATCACTAAATTATCTACACTGGTATTTTTACTATGTATAAAAGCACATTAATAACGTTCGGTATTTGAAGGCCATGTATGAAAATTAAATAAATAAATACAAGACTTTTAGTTGTTTTGCTTTTGGATAAAGCTAAAGAAATAATATATATTTATATCTTCGAAATTGTCAAATTTGACACGGTCTGTTTTCAAAATATTCCATTTTTGAGCCTCAGATTTTCTCATCATTTAAGATATAAATTTATGAAATTAACTGAAATGTACAAAAGACAATGCATATACATTTTGTATTTCTGAAATGAGACAAATATTGAATCAACTAAAATATTAGTGCCAAACCGTCATGACGAACATCCATCTGTCTGAAAACTATCTCGATGCATTGTCCTATTATTGGAGTCTGCTTGGAGGAGGGGGAGAGGGTAGCTTATAGGACTAGAGAATAAAGGCCGCTTTTCCAATGCAGTCGAGACGAGGTGTTCGAGTCTGACTTTATATTTATGACGGATAGCAATGTGGCAAAATTTGAGGGAAGAATAGATAGAGAGAAAAGATAGCAGATAGTTGAATGGAGCTTATTCATTATTTAATGAAAACCCATTTTATTCATGGAATCAGTTTAATTGAAGTCGAGGCATCCCCAACCCGCTCCATCGTTCGTTCCAGCATTTCTCGTAGCGTAGGCAGACTGATTGTTCATGTAAGGTGTTGATTGTAAATACATCTGCTTTTCCCACCAAGCAATCCGGATCGACCAGATCGTATCGCCATCTTATTATCTTTAGTCTTTGAATATATACATCATTGTCCCACGCATTCTCCTTAGTCTTTGAATATATACATCATTGTACCAACCATTCTCCTTAGTCTTTGAATATATACATCATTGTACCAACCATTCTCTTTAGTCTTTCAATACATACATCATTGTCCCACGCATTCTCCTTAGTCTTTCAATATATACATCATTGTACCAACCATTCTCCTTAGTCTTTCAATATATACATCATTGTACCACCCATTCTCCTTAGTCTTTCAATACATACATCATTGTCCCACCCATTCTCCTTAGTCTTTCAATACATACATTATTGTCCCATCTATTCTCCTTAGTCTTTCAATATATACATCATTGTCCCACCCATTCTCCTTAGTCTTTCAATACATACATCATTGTCCCACCCATTCTCCTTAGTCTTTCAATACATACATCATTGTCCCACCCATTCTCCTTAGTCTTTCAATACATACATCCTTGTCCCATCTATTCTCCTTAGTCTTTCAATACATACATCATTATCCCACCAATTCTCCTTAATCTTTCAATACATACATCATTGTCCCATCTATTCCTCTTAGTCTTTCAATACATACATCATTGTCCCACCCACTCTCCTTTGTCTTTCAATACATACATCATTGTCCCACCCACTCTCCTTAGTCTTTCAATACATACATTATTGTTCCACCCCCTCTCCTTTGTCTTTCAATACATATATTATTGTCCCACCCACTCTCCTTTGTCTTTCAATACATACATTATTGTCCCACCCACTCTCCTTTGTCTTTCAATACATACATTATTGTCCCACCCACTCTCCTTTGTCTTTCAATACATACATCATTGTCCCACCCACTCTCCTTTGTCTTTCAATACATACATCATTGTCCCACCCACTCTCCTTTGTCTTTCAATATATACATTAATCCCCCCCCCCACTCTCCTTTGTCTTTCAATACACTATAATAGACGAGAAGTTTCAATGCATGAAGTAAAATGCCACTTTAAGATTGAAATCAGCTGCTGTGCCGCAGATTTGACTTTATAACGGAGTCACAGTCTCTATAATTTTTTGTCTGCTCTGTTTTTGTTACAAGGAATCATTCAAGACATTACACTTTTCCACAATACACAGTCTCTATAATTGTCTTTCATATCTGTTAATGTTTCAAGCAATCATTCAAAACATGACACTTGTCCACAATACACAGTCTCTACAATTGTCTGTCTGTCTACTCTGTGGTTGACTTCTAAACAAAACATTCTCCTAAACTATCTGGTCACTTTGTTATGCTATTGTCGTAAAAGTTGGACCAAAAGAAGCTAACATTTTGATAGTTGAAAGTTTGATACAAACCATAATACAGCGCGTTTCTACATCAACTTATTAATATTCTCTAAATGTGGATGAAGATGCAGGAAAAGTCGTGTGGCGAACGTAGAATAAAATACACAGTTTGAGCCACACTTGAGGCACTCTATGATGAATGTTATAAGATAAAAAGATCTTGCTACTGCTTTGAAGATATTGTCAGTCACTTTCTTTTATGTCTATTACTGAACGAGAAAATACATTTACAAAATAAGACTAAGGGAAATAACATATTGTATTTCTTAATCAAAGGTAAGTAACACATATTCTCCTTTACTCACAATTAACATTGCATTTGCAACAATTAAATATCTTTATAAAATTATAACAATTCTGCTTTACATCAAACAATTCTGGTATATCTGAAAAAATTATATTTAAAAATTATATATTTTAAACCATTATAGAAAATTATAATTAAATAAATACACACTATAATGAAATCACTAAATTATCTACACTGGTATTTTTACTATGTATAAAAGCACATTAATAACGTTCGGTATTTGAAGGCCATGTATGAAAATTAAATAAATAAATACAAGACTTTTAGTTGTTTTGCTTTTGGATAAAGCTAAAGAAATAATATATATTTATATCTTCGAAATTGTCAAATTTGACACGGTCTGTTTTCAAAATATTCCATTTTTGAGCCTCAGATTTTCTCATCATTTAAGATATAAATTTATGAAATTAACTGAAATGTACAAAAGACAATGCATATACATTTTGTATTTCTGAAATGAGACAAATATTGAATCAACTAAAATATTAGTGCCAAACCGTCATGACGAACATCCATCTGTCTGAAAACTATCTCGATGCATTGTCCTATTATTGGAGTCTGCTTGGAGGAGGGGGAGAGGGTAGCTTATAGGACTAGAGAATAAAGGCCGCTTTTCCAATGCAGTCGAGACGAGGTGTTCGAGTCTGACTTTATATTTATGACGGATAGCAATGTGGCAAAATTTGAGGGAAGAATAGATAGAGAGAAAAGATAGCAGATAGTTGAATGGAGCTTATTCATTATTTAATGAAAACCCATTTTATTCATGGAATCAGTTTAATTGAAGTCGAGGCATCCCCAAACCCGCTCCATCGTTCGTTCCAGCATTTCTCGTAGCGTAGGCAGACTGATTGTTCATGTAAGGTGTTGATTGTAAATACATCTGCTTTTCCCACCAAGCAATCCGGATCGACCAGATCGTATCGCCATCTTATTATCTTTAGTCTATGAATATATACATCATTGTCCCACGCATTCTCCTTAGTCTTTGAATATATACATCATTGTACCAACCATTCTCCTTAGTCTTTGAATATATACATCATTGTACCAACCATTCTCTTTAGTCTTTCAATACATACATCATTGTCCCACGCATTCTCCTTAGTCTTTCAATATATACATCATTGTACCAACCATTCTCCTTAGTCTTTCAATATATACATCATTGTACCACCCATTCTCCTTAGTCTTTCAATACATACATCATTGTCCCACCAATTCTCCTTAGTCTTTCAATACATACATTATTGTCCCATCTATTCTCCTTAGTCTTTCAATATATACATCACTGTCCCACCCATTCTCCTTAGTCTTTCAATACATACATCATTGTCCCACCCATTCTCCTTAGTCTTTCAATATACATCATTGTCCCACCCATTCTCCTTAGTCTTTCAATACATACATCCTTGTCCCATCTATTCTCCTTAGTCTTTCAATACATACATCATTATCCCACCAATTCTCCTTAATCTTTCAATACATACATCATTGTCCCATCTATTCCTCTTAGTCTTTCAATACATACATCATTGTCCCACCCACTCTCCTTTGTCTTTCAATACATACATCATTGTCCCACCCACTCTCCTTAGTCTTTCAATACATACATTATTGTTCCACCCCCTCTCCTTTGTCTTTCAATACATATATTATTGTCCCACCCACTCTCCTTTGTCTTTCAATACATACATTATTGTCCCACCCACTCTCCTTTGTCTTTCAATACATACATTATTGTCCCACCCACTCTCCTTTGTCTTTCAATACATACATCATTGTCCCACCCACTCTCCTTTGTCTTTCAATACATACATCATTGTCCCACCCACTCTCCTTTGTCTTTCAATATATACATTAATCCCCCCACCCCACTCTCCTTTGTCTTTCAATACACTATAATAGACGAGAAGTTTCAATGCAGGAAGTAAAATGCCACTTTAAGATTGAAATCAGCTGCTGTGCCGCAGATTTGACTTTATAACGGAGTCACAGTCTCTATAATTTTCTGTCTGCTCTGTTTTTGTTACAAGAATCATTCAAGACATTACACTTTTCCACAATACACAGTCTCTATAATTTTCTGTCTGCTCTGTTTTTGTTACAAGGAATCATTCAAGACATTACACTTTTCCACAATACACAGTCTCTATAATTGTCTTTCTTATCTGTTAATGTTTCAAGCAATCATTCAAGACATCACACTTGTCCACAATACACAGTCTCTACAATTGTCTGTCTGTCTACTCTGTGGTTGACTTCTAAACAAAACATTCTCCTAAACTATCTGGTCACTTTGTTATGCTATTGTCGTAAAAGTTGGACCAAAAGAAGCTAACATTTTGATAGTTGAAAGTTTGATACAAACCATAATACAGCGCGTTTCTACATCAACTTATTAATATTCTCTAAATGTGGATGAAGATGCAGGAAAAGTCGTGTGGCGAACGTAGAATAAAATACACAGTTTGAGCCACACTTGAGGCACTCTATGATGAATGTTATAAGATAAAAAGATCTTGCTACTGCTTTGAAGATATTGTCAGTCACTTTCTTTTATGTCTATTACTGAACGAGAAAATACATTTACAAAATAAGACTAAGGGAAATAACATATTGTATTTCTTAATCAAAGGTAAGTAACACATATTCTCCTTTACTCACAATTAACATTGCATTTGCAACAATTAAATATCTTTATAAAATTATAACAATTCTGCTTTACATCAAACAATTCTGGTATATCTGAAAAAATTATATTTAAAAATTATATATTTTAAACCATTATAGAAAATTATAATTAAATAAATACACACTATAATGAAATCACTAAATTATCTACACTGGTATTTTTACTATGTATAAAAGCACATTAATAACGTTCGGTATTTGAAGGCCATGTATGAAAATTAAATAAATAAATACAAGACTTTTAGTTGTTTTGCTTTTGGATAAAGCTAAAGAAATAATATATATTTATATCTTCGAAATTGTCAAATTTGACACGGTCTGTTTTCAAAATATTCCATTTTTGAGCCTCAGATTTTCTCATCATTTAAGATATAAATTTATGAAATTAACTGAAATGTACAAAAGACAATGCATATACATTTTGTATTTCTGAAATGAGACAAATATTGAATCAACTAAAATATTAGTGCCAAACCGTCATGACGAACATCCATCTGTCTGAAAACTATCTCGATGCATTGTCCTATTATTGGAGTCTGCTTGGAGGAGGGGGAGAGGGTAGCTTATAGGACTAGAGAATAAAGGCCGCTTTTCCAATGCAGTCGAGACGAGGTGTTCGAGTCTGACTTTATATTTATGACGGATAGCAATGTGGCAAAATTTGAGGGAAGAATAGATAGAGAGAAAAGATAGCAGATAGTTGAATGGAGCTTATTCATTATTTAATGAAAACCCATTTTATTCATGGAATCAGTTTAATTGAAGTCGAGGCATCCCAAACCCGCTCCATCGTTCGTTCCAGCATTTCTCGTAGCGTAGGCAGACTGATTGTTCATGTAAGGTGTTGATTGTAAATACATCTGCTTTTCCCACCAAGCAATCCGGATCGACCAGATCGTATCGCCATCTTAACCATTCTCTTTAGTCTTTCAATACATACATCATTGTCCCACGCATTCTCCTTAGTCTTTCAATATATACATCATTGTACCAACCATTCTCCTTAGTCTTTCAATATATACATCATTGTACCACCCATTCTCCTTAGTCTTTCAATACATACATCATTGTCCCACCCATTCTCCTTAGTCTTTCAATACATACATTATTGTCCCATCTATTCTCCTTAGTCTTTCAATATATACATCATTGTCCCACCCATTCTCCTTAGTCTTTCAATACATACATCATTGTCCCACCCATTCTCCTTAGTCTTTCAATACATACATCATTGTCCCACCCATTCTCCTTAGTCTTTCAATACATACATCCTTGCCCCATCTATTCTCCTTAGTCTTTCAATACATACATCATTATCCCACCAATTCTCCTTAATCTTTCAATACATACATCATTGTCCCATCTATTCCTCTTAGTCTTTCAATACATACATCATTGTCCCACCCACTCTCCTTTGTCTTTCAATACATACATCATTGTCCCACCCACTCTCCTTAGTCTTTCAATACATACATTATTGTTCCACCCCCTCTCCTTTGTCTTTCAATACATATATTATTGTCCCACCCACTCTCCTTTGTCTTTCAATACATACATTATTGTCCCACCCACTCTCCTTTGTCTTTCAATACATACATTATTGTCCCACCCACTCTCCTTTGTCTTTCAATACATACATCATTGTCCCACCCACTCTCCTTTGTCTTTCAATACATACATCATTGTCCCACCCACTCTCCTTTGTCTTTCAATATATACATTAATCCCCCCCCCCCCCACTCTCCTTTGTCTTTCAATACACTATAATAGACGAGAAGTTTCAATGCATGAAGTAAAATGCCACTTTAAGATTGAAATCAGCTGCTGTGCCGCAGATTTGACTTTATAACGGAGTCACAGTCTCTATAATTTTTTGTCTGCTCTGTTTTTGTTACAAGGAATCATTCAAGACATTACACTTTTCCACAATACACAGTCTCTATAATTGTCTTTCATATCTGTTAATGTTTCAAGCAATCATTCAAAACATGACACTTGTCCACAATACACAGTCTCTACAATTGTCTGTCTGTCTACTCTGTGGTTGACTTCTAAACAAAACATTCTCCTAAACTATCTGGTACTTTGTTATGCTATTGTCGTAAAAGTTGGACCAAAAGAAGCTAACATTTTGATAGTTGAAAGTTTGATACAAACCATAATACAGCGCGTTTCTACATCAACTTATTAATATTCTCTAAATGTGGATGAAGATGCAGGAAAAGTCGTGTGGCGAACGTAGAATAAAATACACAGTTTGAGCCACACTTGAGGCACTCTATGATGAATGTTATAAGATAAAAAGATCTTGCTACTGCTTTGAAGATATTGTCAGTCACTTTCTTTTATGTCTATTACTGAACGAGAAAATACATTTACAAAATAAGACTAAGGGAAATAACATATTGTATTTCTTAATCAAAGGTAAGTAACACATATTCTCCTTTACTCACAATTAACATTGCATTTGCAACAATTAAATATCTTTATAAAATTATAACAATTCTGCTTTACATCAAGCAATTCTGGTATATCTGAAAAAATTATATTTAAAAATTATATATTTTAAACCATTATAGAAAATTATAATTAAATAAATACACACTATAATGAAATCACTAAATTATCTACACTGGTATTTTTACTATGTATAAAAGCACATTAATAACGTTCGGTATTTGAAGGCCATGTATGAAAATTAAATAAATAAATACAAGACTTTTAGTTGTTTTGCTTTTGGATAAAGCTAAAGAAATATATATTTATATCTTCGAAATTGTCAAATTTGACACGGTCTGTTTTCAAAATATTCCATTTTTGAGCCTCAGATTTTCTCATCATTTAAGATATAAATTTATGAAATTAACTGAAATGTACAAAAGACAATGCATATACATTTTGTATTTCTGAAATGAGACAAATATTGAATCAACTAAAATATTAGTGCCAAACCGTCATGACGAACATCCATCTGTCTGAAAACTATCTCGATGCATTGTCCTATTATTGGAGTCTGCTTGGAGGAGGGGGAGAGGGTAGCTTATAGGACTAGAGAATAAAGGCCGCTTTTCCAATGCAGTCGAGACGAGGTGTTCGAGTCTGACTTTATATTTATGACGGATAGCAATGTGGCAAAATTTGAGGGAAGAATAGATAGAGAGAAAAGATAGCAGATAGTTGAATGGAGCTTATTCATTATTTAATGAAAACCCATTTTATTCATGGAATCAGTTTAATTGAAGTCGAGGCATCCCCAAACCCGCTCCATCGTTCGTTCCAGCATTTCTCGTAGCGTAGGCAGACTGATTGTTCATGTAAGGTGTTGATTGTAAATACATCTGCTTTTCCCACCAAGCAATCCGGATCGACCAGATCGTATCGCCATCTTATTATCTTTAGTCTATGAATATATACATCATTGTCCCACGCATTCTCCTTAGTCTTTGAATATATACATCATTGTACCAACCATTCTCCTTAGTCTTTGAATATATACATCATTGTACCAACCATTCTCTTTAGTCTTTCAATACATACATCATTGTCCCACGCATTCTCCTTAGTCTTTCAATATATACATCATTGTACCAACCATTCTCCTTAGTCTTTCAATATATACATCATTGTACCACCCATCTCCTTAGTCTTTCAATACATACATCATTGTCCCACCAATTCTCCTTAGTCTTTCAATACATACATTATTGTCCCATCTATTCTCCTTAGTCTTTCAATATATACATCATTGTCCCACCCATTCTCCTTAGTCTTTCAATACATACATCATTGTCCCACCCATTCTCCTTAGTCTTTCAATACATACATCATTGTCCCACCCATTCTCCTTAGTCTTTCAATACATACATCCTTGTCCCATCTATTCTCCTTAGTCTTTCAATACATACATCATTATCCCACCAATTCTCCTTAATCTTTCAATACATACATCATTGTCCCATCTATTCCTCTTAGTCTTTCAATACATACATCATTGTCCCACCCACTCTCCTTTGTCTTTCAATACATACATCATTGTCCCACCCACTCTCCTTAGTCTTTCAATACATACATTATTGTTCCACCCCCTCTCCTTTGTCTTTCAATACATATATTATTGTCCCACCCACTCTCCTTTGTCTTTCAATACATACATTATTGTCCCACCCACTCTCCTTTGTCTTTCAATACATACATTATTGTCCCACCCACTCTCCTTTGTCTTTCAATACATACATCATTGTCCCACCCACTCTCCTTTGTCTTTCAATACATACATCATTGTCCCACCCACTCTCCTTTGTCTTTCAATATATACATTAATCCCCCCCCCCCACTCTCCTTTGTCTTTCAATACACTATAATAGACGAGAAGTTTCAATGCAGGAAGTAAAATGCCACTTTAAGATTGAAATCAGCTGCTGTGCCGCAGATTTGACTTTATAACGGAGTCACAGTCTCTATAATTTTCTGTCTGCTCTGTTTTTGTTACAAGGAATCATTCAAGACATTACACTTTTCCACAATACACAGTCTCTATAATTTCTGTCTGCTCTGTTTTTGTTACAAGGAATCATTCAAGACATTACACTTTTCCACAATACACAGTCTCTATAATTGTCTTTCTTATCTGTTAATGTTTCAAGCAATCATTCAAAACATCACACTTGTCCACAATACACAGTCTCTACAATTGTCTGTCTGTCTACTCTGTGGTTGACTTCTAAACAAAACATTCTCCTAAACTATCTGGTCACTTTGTTATGCTATTGTCGTAAAAGTTGGACCAAAAGAAGCTAACATTTTGATAGTTGAAAGTTTGATACAAACCATAATACAGCGCGTTTCTACATCAACTTATTAATATTCTCTAAATGTGGATGAAGATGCAGGAAAAGTCGTGTGGCGAACGTAGAATAAAATACACAGTTTGAGCCACACTTGAGGCACTCTATGATGAATGTTATAAGATAAAAAGATCTTGCTACTGCTTTGAAGATATTGTCAGTCACTTTCTTTTATGTCTATTACTGAACGAGAAAATACATTTACAAAATAAGACTAAGGGAAATAACATATTGTATTTCTTAATCAAAGGTAAGTAACACATATTCTCCTTTACTCACAATTAACATTGCATTTGCAACAATTAAATATCTTTATAAAATTATAACAATTCTGCTTTACATCAAACAATTCTGGTATATCTGAAAAAATTATATTTAAAAATTATATATTTTAAACCATTATAGAAAATTATAATTAAATAAATACACACTATAATGAAATCACTAAATTATCTACACTGGTATTTTTACTATGTATAAAAGCACATTAATAACGTTCGGTATTTGAAGGCCATGTATGAAAATTAAATAAATAAATACAAGACTTTTAGTTGTTTTGCTTTTGGATAAAGCTAAAGAAATAATATATATTTATATCTTCGAAATTGTCAAATTTGACACGGTCTGTTTTCAAAATATTCCATTTTTGAGCCTCAGATTTTCTCATCATTTAAGATATAAATTTATGAAATTAACTGAAATGTACAAAAGACAATGCATATACATTTTGTATTTCTGAAATGAGACAAATATTGAATCAACTAAAATATTAGTGCCAAACCGTCATGACGAACATCCATCTGTCTGAAAACTATCTCGATGCATTGTCCTATTATTGGAGTCTGCTTGGAGGAGGGGGAGAGGGTAGCTTATAGGACTAGAGAATAAAGGCCGCTTTTCCAATGCAGTCGAGACGAGGTGTTCGAGTCTGACTTTATATTTATGACGGATAGCAATGTGGCAAAATTTGAGGGAAGAATAGATAGAGAGAAAAGATAGCAGATAGTTGAATGGAGCTTATTCATTATTTAATGAAAACCCATTTTATTCATGGAATCAGTTTAATTGAAGTCGAGGCATCCCCAAACCCGCTCCATCGTTCGTTCCAGCATTTCTCGTAGCGTAGGCAGACTGATTGTTCATGTAAGGTGTTGATTGTAAATACATCTGCTTTTCCCACCAAGCAATCCGGATCGACCAGATCGTATCGCCATCTTATTATCTTTAGTCTATGAATATATACATCATTGTCCCACGCATTCTCCTTAGTCTTTGAATATATACATCATTGTACCAACCATTCTCCTTAGTCTTTGAATATATACATCATTGTAACAACCATTCTCTTTAGTCTTTCAATACATACATCATTGTCCCACGCATTCTCCTTAGTCTTTCAATATATACATCATTGTACCAACCATTCTCCTTAGTCTTTCAATATATACATCATTGTACCACCCATTCTCCTTAGTCTTTCAATACATACATCATTGTCCCACCCATTCTCCTTAGTCTTTCAATACATACATTATTGTCCCATCTATTCTCCTTAGTCTTTCAATATATACATCATTGTCCCACCCATTCTCCTTAGTCTTTCAATACATACATCATTGTCCCACCCATTCTCCTTAGTCTTTCAATACATACATCATTGTCCCACCCATTCTCCTTAGTCTTTCAATACATACATCCTTGCCCCATCTATTCTCCTTAGTCTTTCAATACATACATCATTATCCCACCAATTCTCCTTAATCTTTCAATACATACATCATTGTCCCATCTATTCCTCTTAGTCTTTCAATACATACATCATTGTCCCACCCACTCTCCTTTGTCTTTCAATACATACATCATTGTCCCACCCACTCTCCTTAGTCTTTCAATACATACATTATTGTTCCACCCCCTCTCCTTTGTCTTTCAATACATATATTATTGTCCCACCCACTCTCCTTTGTCTTTCAATACATACATTATTGTCCCACCCACTCTCCTTTGTCTTTCAATACATACATTATTGTCCCACCCACTCTCCTTTGTCTTTCAATACATACATCATTGTCCCACCCACTCTCCTTTGTCTTTCAATACATACATCATTGTCCCACCCACTCTCCTTTGTCTTTCAATATATACATTAATCCCCCCCCCCACTCTCCTTTGTCTTTCAATACACTATAATAGACGAGAAGTTTCAATGCATGAAGTAAAATGCCACTTTAAGATTGAAATCAGCTGCTGTGCCGCAGATTTGACTTTATAACGGAGTCACAGTCTCTATAATTTTTTGTCTGCTCTGTTTTTGTTACAAGGAATCATTCAAGACATTACACTTTTCCACAATACACAGTCTCTATAATTGTCTTTCATATCTGTTAATGTTTCAAGCAATCATTCAAAACATGACACTTGTCCACAATACACAGTCTCTACAATTGTCTGTCTGTCTACTCTGTGGTTGACTTCTAAACAAAACATTCTCCTAAACTATCTGGTAACTTTGTTATGCTATTGTCGTAAAAGTTGGACCAAAAGAAGCTAACATTTTGATAGTTGAAAGTTTGATACAAACCATAATACAGCGCGTTTCTACATCAACTTATTAATATTCTCTAAATGTGGATGAAGATGCAGGAAAAGTCGTGTGGCGAACGTAGAATAAAATACACAGTTTGAGCCACACTTGAGGCACTCTATGATGAATGTTATAAGATAAAAAGATCTTGCTACTGCTTTGAAGATATTGTCAGTCACTTTCTTTTATGTCTATTACTGAACGAGAAAATACATTTACAAAATAAGACTAAGGGAAATAACATATTGTATTTCTTAATCAAAGGTAAGTAACACATATTCTCCTTTACTCACAATTAACATTGCATTTGCAACAATTAAATATCTTTATAAAATTATAACAATTCTGCTTTACATCAAACAATTCTGGTATATCTGAAAAAATTATATTTAAAAATTATATATTTTAAACCATTATAGAAAATTATAATTAAATAAATACACACTATAATGAAATCACTAAATTATCTACACTGGTATTTTTACTATGTATAAAAGCACATTAATAACGTTCGGTATTTGAAGGCCATGTATGAAAATTAAATAAATAAATACAAGACTTTTAGTTGTTTTGCTTTTGGATAAAGCTAAAGAAATAATATATATTTATATCTTCGAAATTGTCAAATTTGACACGGTCTGTTTTCAAAATATTCCATTTTTGAGCCTCAGATTTTCTCATCATTTAAGATATAAATTTATGAAATTAACTGAAATGTACAAAAGACAATGCATATACATTTTGTATTTCTGAAATGAGACAAATATTGAATCAACTAAAATATTAGTGCCAAACCGTCATGACGAACATCCATCTGTCTGAAAACTATCTCGATGCATTGTCCTATTATTGGAGTCTGCTTGGAGGAGGGGGAGAGGGTAGCTTATAGGACTAGAGAATAAAGGCCGCTTTTCCAATGCAGTCGAGACGAGGTGTTCGAGTCTGACTTTATATTTATGACGGATAGCAATGTGGCAAAATTTGAGGGAAGAATAGATAGAGAGAAAAGATAGCAGATAGTTGAATGGAGCTTATTCATTATTTAATGAAAACCCATTTTATTCATGGAATCAGTTTAATTGAAGTCGAGGCATCCCCAAACCCGCTCCATCGTTCGTTCCAGCATTTCTCGTAGCGTAGGCAGACTGATTGTTCATGTAAGGTGTTGATTGTAAATACATCTGCTTTTCCCACCAAGCAATCCGGATCGACCAGATCGTATCGCCATCTTATTATCTTTAGTCTATGAATATATACATCATTGTCCCACGCATTCTCCTTAGTCTTTGAATATATACATCATTGTACCAACCATTCTCCTTAGTCTTTGAATATATACATCATTGTACCAACCATTCTCTTTAGTCTTTCAATACATACATCATTGTCCCACGCATTCTCCTTAGTCTTTCAATATATACATCATTGTACCAACCATTCTCCTTAGTCTTTCAATATATACATCATTGTACCACCCATTCTCCTTAGTCTTTCAATACATACATCATTGTCCCACCCATTCTCCTTAGTCTTTCAATACATACATTATTGTCCCATCTATTCTCCTTAGTCTTTCAATATATACATCATTGTCCCACCCATTCTCCTTAGTCTTTCAATACATACATCATTGTCCCACCCATTCTCCTTAGTCTTTCAATACATACATCATTGTCCCACCCATTCTCCTTAGTCTTTCAATACATACATCCTTGCCCCATCTATTCTCCTTAGTCTTTCAATACATACATCATTATCCCACCAATTCTCCTTAATCTTTCAATACATACATCATTGTCCCATCTATTCCTCTTAGTCTTTCAATACATACATCATTGTCCCACCCACTCTCCTTTGTCTTTCAATACATACATCATTGTCCCACCCACTCTCCTTAGTCTTTCAATACATACATTATTGTTCCACCCCTCTCCTTTGTCTTTCAATACATATATTATTGTCCCACCCACTCTCCTTTGTCTTTCAATACATACATTATTGTCCCACCCACTCTCCTTTGTCTTTCAATACATACATTATTGTCCCACCCACTCTCCTTTGTCTTTCAATACATACATCATTGTCCCACCCACTCTCCTTTGTCTTTCAATACATACATCATTGTCCCACCCACTCTCCTTTGTCTTTCAATATATACATTAATCCCCCCCCCCACTCTCCTTTGTCTTTCAATACACTATAATAGACGAGAAGTTTCAATGCAGGAAGTAAAATGCCACTTTAAGATTGAAATCAGCTGCTGTGCCGCAGATTTGACTTTATAACGGAGTCACAGTCTCTATAATTTTTTGTCTGCTCTGTTTTTGTTACAAGGAATCATTCAAGACATTACACTTTTCCACAATACACAGTCTCTATAATTGTCTTTCATATCTGTTAATGTTTCAAGCAATCATTCAAAACATGACACTTGTCCACAATACACAGTCTCTACAATTGTCTGTCTGTCTACTCTGTGGTTGACTTCTAAACAAAACATTCTCCTAAACTATCTGGTAACTTTGTTATGCTATTGTCGTAAAAGTTGGACCAAAAGAAGCTAACATTTTGATAGTTGAAAGTTTGATACAAACCATAATACAGCGCGTTTCTACATCAACTTATTAATATTCTCTAAATGTGGATGAAGATGCAGGAAAAGTCGTGTGGCGAACGTAGAATAAAATACACAGTTTGAGCCACACTTGAGGCACTCTATGATGAATGTTATAAGATAAAAAGATCTTGCTACTGCTTTGAAGATATTGTCAGTCACTTTCTTTTATGTCTATTACTGAACGAGAAAATACATTTACAAAATAAGACTAAGGGAAATAACATATTGTATTTCTTAATCAAAGGTAAGTAACACATATTCTCCTTTACTCACAATTAACATTGCATTTGCAACAATTAAATATCTTTATAAAATTATAACAATTCTGCTTTACATCAAACAATTCTGGTATATCTGAAAAAAATTATATTTAAAAATTATATATTTTAAACCATTATAGAAAATTATAATTAAATAAATACACACTATAATGAAATCACTAAATTATCTACACTGGTATTTTTACTATGTATAAAAGCACATTAATAACGTTCGGTATTTGAAGGCCATGTATGAAAATTAAATAAATAAATACAAGACTTTTAGTTGTTTTGCTTTTGGATAAAGCTAAAGAAATAATATATATTTATATCTTCGAAATTGTCAAATTTGACACGGTCTGTTTTCAAAATATTCCATTTTTGAGCCTCAGATTTTCTCATCATTTAAGATATAAATTTATGAAATTAACTGAAATGTACAAAAGACAATGCATATACATTTTGTATTTCTGAAATGAGACAAATATTGAATCAACTAAAATATTAGTGCCAAACCGTCATGACGAACATCCATCTGTCTGAAAACTATCTCGATGCATTGTCCTATTATTGGAGTCTGCTTTGGGAGGGGGAGAGGGTAGCTTATAGGACTAGAGAATAAAGGCCGCTTTTCCAATGCAGTCGAGACGAGGTGTTCGAGTCTGACTTTATATTTATGACGGATAGCAATGTGGCAAAATTTGAGGGAAGAATAGATAGAGAGAAAAGATAGCAGATAGTTGAATGGAGCTTATTCATTATTTAATGAAAACCCATTTTATTCATGGAATCAGTTTAATTGAAGTCGAGGCATCCCCAAACCCGCTCCATCGTTCGTTCCAGCATTTCTCGTAGCGTAGGCAGACTGATTGTTCATGTAAGGTGTTGATTGTAAATACATCTGCTTTTCCCACCAAGCAATCCGGATCGACCAGATCGTATCGCCATCTTATTATCTTTAGTCTATGAATATATACATCATTGTCCCACGCATTCTCCTTAGTCTTTGAATATATACATCATTGTACCAACCATTCTCCTTAGTCTTTGAATATATACATCATTGTACCAACCATTCTCTTTAGTCTTTCAATACATACATCATTGTCCCACGCATTCTCCTTAGTCTTTCAATATATACATCATTGTACCAACCATTCTCCTTAGTCTTTCAATATATACATCATTGTACCACCCATTCTCCTTAGTCTTTCAATACATACATCATTGTCCCACCCATTCTCCTTAGTCTTTCAATACATACATTATTGTCCCATCTATTCTCCTTAGTCTTTCAATATATACATCATTGTCCCACCCATTCTCCTTAGTCTTTCAATACATACATCATTGTCCCACCCATTCTCCTTAGTCTTTCAATACATACATCATTGTCCCACCCATTCTCCTTAGTCTTTCAATACATACATCCTTGCCCCATCTATTCTCCTTAGTCTTTCAATACATACATCATTATCCCACCAATTCTCCTTAATCTTTCAATACATACATCATTGTCCCATCTATTCCTCTTAGTCTTTCAATACATACATCATTGTCCCACCCACTCTCCTTTGTCTTTCAATACATACATCATTGTCCCACCCACTCTCCTTAGTCTTTCAATACATACATTATTGTTCCACCCCCTCTCCTTTGTCTTTCAATACATATATTATTGTCCCACCCACTCTCCTTTGTCTTTCAATACATACATTATTGTCCCACCCACTCTCCTTTGTCTTTCAATACATACATTATTGTCCCACCCACTCTCCTTTGTCTTTCAATACATACATCATTGTCCCACCCACTCTCCTTTGTCTTTCAATACATACATCATTGTCCCACCCACTCTCCTTTGTCTTTCAATATATACATTAATCCCCCCCCCACTCTCCTTTGTCTTTCAATACACTATAATAGACGAGAAGTTTCAATGCATGAAGTAAAATGCCACTTTAAGATTGAAATCAGCTGCTGTGCCGCAGATTTGACTTTATAACGGAGTCACAGTCTCTATAATTTTTTGTCTGCTCTGTTTTTGTTACAAGGAATCATTCAAGACATTACACTTTTCCACAATACACAGTCTCTATAATTGTCTTTCATATCTGTTAATGTTTCAAGCAATCATTCAAAACATGACACTTGTCCACAATACACAGTCTCTACAATTGTCTGTCTGTCTACTCTGTGGTTGACTTCTAAACAAAACATTCTCCTAAACTATCTGGTAACTTTGTTATGCTATTGTCGTAAAAGTTGGACCAAAAGAAGCTAACATTTTGATAGTTGAAAGTTTGATACAAACCATAATACAGCGCGTTTCTACATCAACTTATTAATATTCTCTAAATGTGGATGAAGATGCAGGAAAAGTCGTGTGGCGAACGTAGAATAAAATACACAGTTTGAGCCACACTTGAGGCACTCTATGATGAATGTTATAAGATAAAAAGATCTTGCTACTGCTTTGAAGATATTGTCAGTCACTTTCTTTTATGTCTATTACTGAACGAGAAAATACATTTACAAAATAAGACTAAGGGAAATAACATATTGTATTTCTTAATCAAAGGTAAGTAACACATATTCTCCTTTACTCACAATTAACATTGCATTTGCAACAATTAAATATCTTTATAAAATTATAACAATTCTGCTTTACATCAAACAATTCTGGTATATCTGAAAAAATTATATTTAAAAATTATATATTTTAAACCATTATAGAAAATTATAATTAAATAAATACACACTATAATGAAATCACTAAATTATCTACACTGGTATTTTTACTATGTATAAAAGCACATTAATAACGTTCGGTATTTGAAGGCCATGTATGAAAATTAAATAAATAAATACAAGACTTTTAGTTGTTTTGCTTTTGGATAAAGCTAAAGAAATAATATATATTTATATCTTCGAAATTGTCAAATTTGACACGGTCTGTTTTCAAAATATTCCATTTTTGAGCCTCAGATTTTCTCATCATTTAAGATATAAATTTATGAAATTAACTGAAATGTACAAAAGACAATGCATATACATTTTGTATTTCTGAAATGAGACAAATATTGAATCAACTAAAATATTAGTGCCAAACCGTCATGACGAACATCCATCTGTCTGAAAACTATCTCGATGCATTGTCCTATTATTGGAGTCTGCTTGGAGGAGGGGGAGAGGGTAGCTTATAGGACTAGAGAATAAAGGCCGCTTTTCCAATGCAGTCGAGACGAGGTGTTCGAGTCTGACTTTATATTTATGACGGATAGCAATGTGGCAAAATTTGAGGGAAGAATAGATAGAGAGAAAAGATAGCAGATAGTTGAATGGAGCTTATTCATTATTTAATGAAAACCCATTTTATTCATGGAATCAGTTTAATTGAAGTCGAGGCATCCCCAAACCCGCTCCATCGTTCGTTCCAGCATTTCTCGTAGCGTAGGCAGACTGATTGTTCATGTAAGGTGTTGATTGTAAATACATCTGCTTTTCCCACCAAGCAATCCGGATCGACCAGATCGTATCGCCATCTTATTATCTTTAGTCTATGAATATATACATCATTGTCCCACGCATTCTCCTTAGTCTTTGAATATATACATCATTGTACCAACCATTCTCCTTAGTCTTTGAATATATACATCATTGTACCAACCATTCTCTTTAGTCTTTCAATACATACATCATTGTCCCACGCATTCTCCTTAGTCTTTCAATATATACATCATTGTACCAACCATTCTCCTTAGTCTTTCAATATATACATCATTGTACCACCCATTCTCCTTAGTCTTTCAATACATACATCATTGTCCCACCAATTCTCCTTAGTCTTTCAATACATACATTATTGTCCCATCTATTCTCCTTAGTCTTTCAATATATACATCATTGTCCCACCCATTCTCCTTAGTCTTTCAATACATACATCATTGTCCCACCCATTCTCCTTAGTCTTTCAATACATACATCATTGTCCCACCCATTCTCCTTAGTCTTTCAATACATACATCCTTGTCCCATCTATTCTCCTTAGTCTTTCAATACATACATCATTATCCCACCAATTCTCCTTAATCTTTCAATACATACATCATTGTCCCATCTATTCCTCTTAGTCTTTCAATACATACATCATTGTCCCACCCACTCTCCTTTGTCTTTCAATACATACATCATTGTCCCACCCACTCTCCTTAGTCTTTCAATACATACATTATTGTTCCACCCCCTCTCCTTTGTCTTTCAATACATATATTATTGTCCCACCCACTCTCCTTTGTCTTTCAATACATACATTATTGTCCCACCCACTCTCCTTTGTCTTTCAATACATACATTATTGTCCCACCCACTCTCCTTTGTCTTTCAATACATACATCATTGTCCCACCCACTCTCCTTTGTCTTTCAATACATACATCATTGTCCCACCCACTCTCCTTTGTCTTTCAATATATACATTAATCCCCCCCCCCACTCTCCTTTGTCTTTCAATACACTATAATAGACGAGAAGTTTCAATGCAGGAAGTAAAATGCCACTTTAAGATTGAAATCAGCTGCTGTGCCGCAGATTTGACTTTATAACGGAGTCACAGTCTCTATAATTTTCTGTCTGCTCTGTTTTTGTTACAAGGAATCATTCAAGACATTACACTTTTCCACAATACACAGTCTCTATAATTTTCTGTCTGCTCTGTTTTTGTTACAAGGAATCATTCAAGACATTACACTTTTCCACAATACACAGTCTCTATAATTGTCTTTCTTATCTGTTAATGTTTCAAGCAATCATTCAAACATCACACTTGTCCACAATACACAGTCTCTACAATTGTCTGTCTGTCTACTCTGTGGTTGACTTCTAAACAAAACATTCTCCTAAACTATCTGGTCACTTTGTTATGCTATTGTCGTAAAAGTTGGACCAAAAGAAGCTAACATTTTGATAGTTGAAAGTTTGATACAAACCATAATACAGCGCGTTTCTACATCAACTTATTAATATTCTCTAAATGTGGATGAAGATGCAGGAAAAGTCGTGTGGCGAACGTAGAATAAAATACACAGTTTGAGCCACACTTGAGGCACTCTATGATGAATGTTATAAGATAAAAAGATCTTGCTACTGCTTTGAAGATATTGTCAGTCACTTTCTTTTATGTCTATTACTGAACGAGAAAATACATTTACAAAATAAGACTAAGGGAAATAACATATTGTATTTCTTAATCAAAGGTAAGTAACACATATTCTCCTTTACTCACAATTAACATTGCATTTGCAACAATTAAATATCTTTATAAAATTATAACAATTCTGCTTTACATCAAACAATTCTGGTATATCTGAAAAAATTATATTTAAAAATTATATATTTTAAACCATTATAGAAAATTATAATTAAATAAATACACACTATAATGAAATCACTAAATTATCTACACTGGTATTTTTACTATGTATAAAAGCACATTAATAACGTTCGGTATTTGAAGGCCATGTATGAAAATTAAATAAATAAATACAAGACTTTTAGTTGTTTTGCTTTTGGATAAAGCTAAAGAAATAATATATATTTATATCTTCGAAATTGTCAAATTTGACACGGTCTGTTTTCAAAATATTCCATTTTTGAGCCTCAGATTTTCTCATCATTTAAGATATAAATTTATGAAATTAACTGAAATGTACAAAAGACAATGCATATACATTTTGTATTTCTGAAATGAGACAAATATTGAATCAACTAAAATATTAGTGCCAAACCGTCATGACGAACATCCATCTGTCTGAAAACTATCTCGATGCATTGTCCTATTATTGGAGTCTGCTTGGAGGAGGGGGAGAGGGTAGCTTATAGGACTAGAGAATAAAGGCCGCTTTTCCAATGCAGTCGAGACGAGGTGTTCGAGTCTGACTTTATATTTATGACGGATAGCAATGTGGCAAAATTTGAGGGAAGAATAGATAGAGAGAAAAGATAGCAGATAGTTGAATGGAGCTTATTCATTATTTAATGAAAACCCATTTTATTCATGGAATCAGTTTAATTGAAGTCGAGGCATCCCCAAACCCGCTCCATCGTTCGTTCCAGCATTTCTCGTAGCGTAGGCAGACTGATTGTTCATGTAAGGTGTTGATTGTAAATACATCTGCTTTTCCCACCAAGCAATCCGGATCGACCAGATCGTATCGCCATCTTATTATCTTTAGTCTTGAATATATACATCATTGTCCCACGCATTCTCCTTAGTCTTTGAATATATACATCATTGTACCAACCATTCTCCTTAGTCTTTGAATATATACATCATTGTAACAACCATTCTCTTTAGTCTTTCAATACATACATCATTGTCCCACGCATTCTCCTTAGTCTTTCAATATATACATCATTGTACCAACCATTCTCCTTAGTCTTTCAGTATATACATCATTGTACCACCCATTCTCCTTAGTCTTTCAATACATACATCATTGTCCCACCCATTCTCCTTAGTCTTTCAATACATACATTATTGTCCCATCTATTCTCCTTAGTCTTTCAATATATACATCATTGTCCCACCCATTCTCCTTAGTCTTTCAATACATACATCATTGTCCCACCCATTCTCCTTAGTCTTTCAATACATACATCATTGTCCCACCCATTCTCCTTAGTCTTTCAATACATACATCCTTGCCCCATCTATTCTCCTTAGTCTTTCAATACATACATCATTATCCCACCAATTCTCCTTAATCTTTCAATACATACATCATTGTCCCATCTATTCCTCTTAGTCTTTCAATACATACATCATTGTCCCACCCACTCTCCTTTGTCTTTCAATACATACATCATTGTCCCACCCACTCTCCTTAGTCTTTCAATACATACATTATTGTTCCACCCCCTCTCCTTTGTCTTTCAATACATATATTATTGTCCCACCCACTCTCCTTTGTCTTTCAATACATACATCATTGTCCCACCCACTCTCCTTTGTCTTTCAATACATACATTATTGTCCCACCCACTCTCCTTTGTCTTTCAATACATACATCATTGTCCCACCCACTCTCCTTTGTCTTTCAATACATACATCATTGTCCCACCCACTCTCCTTTGTCTTTCAATATATACATTAATCCCCCCCCCCCACTCTCCTTTGTCTTTCAATACACTATAATAGACGAGAAGTTTCAATGCATGAAGTAAAATGCCACTTTAAGATTGAAATCAGCTGCTGTGCCGCAGATTTGACTTTATAACGGAGTCACAGTCTCTATAATTTTTTGTCTGCTCTGTTTTTGTTACAAGGAATCATTCAAGACATTACACTTTTCCACAATACACAGTCTCTATAATTGTCTTTCATATCTGTTAATGTTTCAAGCAATCATTCAAAACATGACACTTGTCCACAATACACAGTCTCTACAATTGTCTGTCTGTCTACTCTGTGGTTGACTTCTAAACAAAACATTCTCCTAAACTATCTGGTCACTTTGTTATGCTATTGTCGTAAAAGTTGGACCAAAAGAAGCTAACATTTTGATAGTTGAAAGTTTGATACAAACCATAATACAGCGCGTTTCTACATCAACTTATTAATATTCTCTAAATGTGGATGAAGATGCAGGAAAAGTCGTGTGGCGAACGTAGAATAAAATACACAGTTTGAGCCACACTTGAGGCACTCTATGATGAATGTTATAAGATAAAAAGATCTTGCTACTGCTTTGAAGATATTGTCAGTCACTTTCTTTTATGTCTATTACTGAACGAGAAAATACATTTACAAAATAAGACTAAGGGAAATAACATATTGTATTTCTTAATCAAAGGTAAGTAACACATATTCTCCTTTACTCACAATTAACATTGCATTTGCAACAATTAAATATCTTTATAAAATTATAACAATTCTGCTTTACATCAAACAATTCTGGTATATCTGAAAAAATTATATTTAAAAATTATATATTTTAAACCATTATAGAAAATTATAATTAAATAAATACACACTATAATGAAATCACTAAATTATCTACACTGGTATTTTTACTATGTATAAAAGCACATTAATAACGTTCGGTATTTGAAGGCCATGTATGAAAATTAAATAAATAAATACAAGACTTTTAGTTGTTTTGCTTTTGGATAAAGCTAAAGAAATAATATATATTTATATCTTCGAAATTGTCAAATTTGACACGGTCTGTTTTCAAAATATTCCATTTTTGAGCCTCAGATTTTCTCATCATTTAAGATATAAATTTATGAAATTAACTGAAATGTACAAAAGACAATGCATATACATTTTGTATTTCTGAAATGAGACAAATATTGAATCAACTAAAATATTAGTGCCAAACCGTCATGACGAACATCCATCTGTCTGAAAACTATCTCGATGCATTGTCCTATTATTGGAGTCTGCTTGGAGGAGGGGAGAGGGTAGCTTATAGGACTAGAGAATAAAGGCCGCTTTTCCAATGCAGTCGAGACGAGGTGTTCGAGTCTGACTTTATATTTATGACGGATAGCAATGTGGCAAAATTTGAGGGAAGAATAGATAGAGAGAAAAGATAGCAGATAGTTGAATGGAGCTTATTCATTATTTAATGAAAACCCATTTTATTCATGGAATCAGTTTAATTGAAGTCGAGGCATCCCCAAACCCGCTCCATCGTTCGTTCCAGCATTTCTCGTAGCGTAGGCAGACTGATTGTTCATGTAAGGTGTTGATTGTAAATACATCTGCTTTTCCCACCAAGCAATCCGGATCGACCAGATCGTATCGCCATCTTATTATCTTTAGTCTATGAATATATACATCATTGTCCCACGCATTCTCCTTAGTCTTTGAATATATACATCATTGTACCAACCATTCTCCTTAGTCTTTGAATATATACATCATTGTACCAACCATTCTCTTTAGTCTTTCAATACATACATCATTGTCCCACGCATTCTCCTTAGTCTTTCAATATATACATTATTGTACCAACCATTCTCCTTAGTCTTTCAATATATACATCATTGTACCACCCATTCTCCTTAGTCTTTCAATACATATATCATTGTCCCACCAATTCGCCTTAGTCTTTCAATACATACATTATTGTCCCATCTATTCTCCTTAGTCTTTCAATATATACATCACTGTCCCACCCATTCTCCTTAGTCTTTCAATACATACATCATTGTCCCACCCATTCTCCTTAGTCTTTCAATACATACATCATTGTCCCACCCATTCTCCTTAGTCTTTCAATACATACATCCTTGCCCCATCTATTCTCCTTAGTCTTTCAATACATACATCATTATCCCACCAATTCTCCTTAATCTTTCAATACATACATCATTGTCCCATCTATTCCTCTTAGTCTTTCAATACATACATCATTGTCCCACCCACTCTCCTTTGTCTTTCAATACATACATCATTGTCCCACCCACTCTCCTTAGTCTTTCAATACATACATTATTGTTCCACCCCCTCTCCTTTGTCTTTCAATACATATATAATTGTCCCACCCACTCTCCTTTGTCTTTCAATACATACATTATTGTCCCACCCACTCTCCTTTGTCTTTCAATACATACATTATTGTCCCACCCACTCTCCTTTGTCTTTCAATACATACATCATTGTCCCACCCACTCTCCTTTGTCTTTCAATACATACATCATTGTCCCACCCACTCTCCTTTGTCTTTCAATATATACATTAATCCCCCCCCCCCCACTCTCCTTTGTCTTTCAATACACTATAATAGACGAGAAGTTTCAATGCATGAAGTAAAATGCCACTTTAAGATTGAAATCAGCTGCTGTGCCGCAGATTTGACTTTATAACGGAGTCACAGTCTCTATAATTTTTTGTCTGCTCTGTTTTTGTTACAAGGAATCATTCAAGACATTACACTTTTCCACAATACACAGTCTCTATAATTTTCTGTCTGCTGTGTTTTGTTACAAGGAATCATTCAAGACATTACACTTTTCCACAATACACAGTCTCTATAATTGTCTTTCATATCTGTTAATGTTTCAAGCAATCATTCAAAACATGACACTTGTCCACAATACACAGTCTCTACAATTGTCTGTCTGTCTACTCTGTGGTTGACTTCTAAACAAAACATTCTCCTAAACTATCTGGTAACTTTGTTATGCTATTGTCGTAAAAGTTGGACCAAAAGAAGCTAACATTTTGATAGTTGAAAGTTTGATACAAACCATAATACAGCGCGTTTCTACATCAACTTATTAATATTCTCTAAATGTGGATGAAGATGCAGGAAAAGTCGTGTGGCGAACGTAGAATAAAATACACAGTTTGAGCCACACTTGAGGCACTCTATGATGAATGTTATAAGATAAAAAGATCTTGCTACTGCTTTGAAGATATTGTCAGTCACTTTCTTTTATGTCTATTACTGAACGAGAAAATACATTTACAAAATAAGACTAAGGGAAATAACATATTGTATTTCTTAATCAAAGGTAAGTAACACATATTCTCCTTTACTCACAATTAACATTGCATTTGCAACAATTAAATATCTTTATAAAATTATAACAATTCTGCTTTACATCAAACAATTCTGGTATATCTGAAAAAATTATATTTAAAAATTATATATTTAAACCATTATAGAAAATTATAATTAAATAAATACACACTATAATGAAATCACTAAATTATCTACACTGGTATTTTTACTATGTATAAAAGCACATTAATAACGTTCGGTATTTGAAGGCCATGTATGAAAATTAAATAAATAAATACAAGACTTTTAGTTGTTTTGCTTTTGGATAAAGCTAAAGAAATAATATATATTTATATCTTCGAAATTGTCAAATTTGACACGGTCTGTTTTCAAAATATTCCATTTTTGAGCCTCAGATTTTCTCATCATTTAAGATATAAATTTATGAAATTAACTGAAATGTACAAAAGACAATGCATATACATTTTGTATTTCTGAAATGAGACAAATATTGAATCAACTAAAATATTAGTGCCAAACCGTCATGACGAACATCCATCTGTCTGAAAACTATCTCGATGCATTGTCCTATTATTGGAGTCTGCTTGGAGGAGGGGGAGAGGGTAGCTTATAGGACTAGAGAATAAAGGCCGCTTTTCCAATGCAGTCGAGACGAGGTGTTCGAGTCTGACTTTATATTTATGACGGATAGCAATGTGGCAAAATTTGAGGGAAGAATAGATAGAGAGAAAAGATAGCAGATAGTTGAATGGAGCTTATTCATTATTTAATGAAAACCCATTTTATTCATGGAATCAGTTTAATTGAAGTCGAGGCATCCCCAAACCCGCTCCATCGTTCGTTCCAGCATTTCTCGTAGCGTAGGCAGACTGATTGTTCATGTAAGGTGTTGATTGTAAATACATCTGCTTTTCCCACCAAGCAATCCGGATCGACCAGATCGTATCGCCATCTTATTATCTTTAGTCTATGAATATATACATCATTGTCCCACGCATTCTCCTTAGTCTTTGAATATATACATCATTGTACCAACCATTCTCCTTAGTCTTTGAATATATACATCATTGTACCAACCATTCTCTTTAGTCTTTCAATACATACATCATTGTCCCACGCATTCTCCTTAGTCTTTCAATATATACATTATTGTACCAACCATTCTCCTTAGTCTTTCAATATATACATCATTGTACCACCCATTCTCCTTAGTCTTTCAATACAGATATCATTGTCCCACCAATTCGCCTTAGTCTTTCAATACATACATTATTGTCCATCTATTCTCCTTAGTCTTTCAATATATACATCACTGTCCCACCCATTCTCCTTAGTCTTTCAATACATACATCATTGTCCCACCCATTCTCCTTAGTCTTTCAATACATACATCATTGTCCCACCCATTCTCCTTAGTCTTTCAATACATACATCCTTGCCCCATCTATTCTCCTTAGTCTTTCAATACATACATCATTATCCCACCAATTCTCCTTAATCTTTCAATACATACATCATTGTCCCATCTATTCCTCTTAGTCTTTCAATACATACATCATTGTCCCACCCACTCTCCTTTGTCTTTCAATACATACATCATTGTCCCACCCACTCTCCTTAGTCTTTCAATACATACATTATTGTTCCACCCCCTCTCCTTTGTCTTTCAATACATATATTATTGTCCCACCCACTCTCCTTTGTCTTTCAATACATACATTATTGTCCCACCCACTCTCCTTTGTCTTTCAATACATACATTATTGTCCCACCCACTCTCCTTTGTCTTTCAATACATACATCATTGTCCCACCCACTCTCCTTTGTCTTTCAATACATACATCATTGTCCCACCCACTCTCCTTTGTCTTTCAATATATACATTAATCCCCCCCCCCCACTCTCCTTTGTCTTTCAATACACTATAATAGACGAGAAGTTTCAATGCATGAAGTAAAATGCCACTTTAAGATTGAAATCAGCTGCTGTGCCGCAGATTTGACTTTATAACGGAGTCACAGTCTCTATAATTTTTTGTCTGCTCTGTTTTTGTTACAAGGAATCATTCAAGACATTACACTTTTCCACAATACACAGTCTCTATAATTTTCTGTCTGCTCTGTTTTTGTTACAAGGAATCATTCAAGACATTACACTTTTCCACAATACACAGTCTCTATAATTGTCTTTCTTATCTGTTAATGTTTCAAGCAATCATTCAAGACATCACACTTGTCCACAATACACAGTCTCTACAATTGTCTGTCTGTCTACTCTGTGGTTGACTTCTAAACAAAACATTCTCCTAAACTATCTGGTCACTTTGTTATGCTATTGTCGTAAAAGTTGGACCAAAAGAAGCTAACATTTTGATAGTTGAAAGTTTGATACAAACCATAATACAGCGCGTTTCTACATCAACTTATTAATATTCTCTAAATGTGGATGAAGATGCAGGAAAAGTCGTGTGGCGAACGTAGAATAAAATACACAGTTTGAGCCACACTTGAGGCACTCTATGATGAATGTTATAAGATAAAAAGATCTTGCTACTGCTTTGAAGATATTGTCAGTCACTTTCTTTTATGTCTATTACTGAACGAGAAAATACATTTACAAAATAAGACTAAGGGAAATAACATATTGTATTTCTTAATCAAAGGTAAGTAACACATATTCTCCTTTACTCACAATTAACATTGCATTTGCAACAATTAAATATCTTTATAAAATTATAACAATTCTGCTTTACATCAAACAATTCTGGTATATCTGAAAAAATTATATTTAAAAATTATATATTTTAAACCATTATAGAAAATTATAATTAAATAAATACACACTATAATGAAATCACTAAATTATCTACACTGGTATTTTTACTATGTATAAAAGCACATTAATAACGTTCGGTATTTGAAGGCCATGTATGAAAATTAAATAAATAAATACAAGACTTTTAGTTGTTTTGCTTTTGGATAAAGCTAAAGAAATGATAGATATTTATATCTTCGAAATTGTCAAATTTGACACGGTCTGTTTTCAAAATATTCCATTTTTGAGCCTCAGATTTTCTCATCATTTAAGATATAAATTTATGAAATTAACTGAAATGTACAAAAGACAATGCATATACATTTTGTATTTCTGAAATGAGACAAATATTGAATCAACTAAAATATTAGTGCCAAACCGTCATGACGAACATCCATCTGTCTGAAAACTATCTCGATGCATTGTCCTATTATTGGAGTCTGCTTGGAGGAGGGGGAGAGGGTAGCTTATAGGACTAGAGAATAAAGGCCGCTTTTCCAATGCAGTCGAGACGAGGTGTTCGAGTCTGACTTTATATTTATGACGGATAGCAATGTGGCAAAATTTGAGGCAAGAATAGATAGAGAGAAAAGATAGCAGATAGTTGAATGGAGCTTATTCATTATTTAATGAAAACCCATTTTATTCATGGAATCAGTTTAATTGAAGTCGAGGCATCCCCAAACCCGCTCCATCGTTCGTTCCAGCATTTCTCGTAGCGTAGGCAGACTGATTGTTCATGTAAGGTGTTGATTGTAAATACATCTGCTTTTCCCACCAAGCAATCCGGATCGACCAGATCGTATCGCCATCTTATTATCTTTAGTCTATGAATATATACATCATTGTCCCACGCATTCTCCTTAGTCTTTGAATATATACATCATTGTACCAACCATTCTCTTTAGTCTTTCAATACATACATCATTGTCCCACGCATTCTCCTTAGTCTTTCAATATATACAACATTTTACCAACCATTATCCTTAGTCTTTCAATATATACATCATTGTACCACCCATTCTCCTTAGTCTTTCAATACATACATCATTGTCCCACCAATTCTCCTTAGTCTTTCAATACATACATTATTGTCCCATCTATTCTGCTTAGTCTTTCAATATATACATTATTGTCAAAATCAAAGGGTTAGAGTCACAAGACTACACCCGCGCATGTTTACTGAGTGATTCGATGGGCATGATAAAACAAGTGGAGGCGGGCTCTGTACGCATGCAATGGGTAGAGTCGTTGCAGAAATCCAAAATACGTAAGGTCACCTTTATCTTTGTCCCTGGACATGCGGGAATAAGGGAAATGAAAGAGCGGACTGGTTGGCTAGCTGCGCTGTCGTTGAGGACAGGCAACCAATGGATCGGGCGGACATCATCAATGCCTTCCGAGCACATGACTTCGACAAACACAGATCTACGTTACTTCTTCGGATGATGGAAATGGGAGTTAAGGTGGGCACAGCCAGAAATGAGAAACTTAGTGGCCGTGTAAGAAGACTTATCAACCAACATAGAACTGGAGTCGTCAGTCGCTGGACACTGAGGAAATTGCTGAGGAGGGGATCTGAGCACCTATGGACATGTTCGGAGTGCAATTATGATGACCTGCAAATGACTCAATAACATCATTGTCCCAAACATTCTCCTCGTCTTCTCTTAAGGAATTAAGAACAAACTTGACGATGTCCTCTTTGTCCAGAGTAAGGTCACACTCAGTATCAGAGCTGCCATTGAGCTTATCTGCTATTTCATTACCGAGCACATCTGCATATCCAGGACAGTACACTCAAGTTAACGCTCTAACTATAGAGTCATCCAAGAGCTGCAGGCGAGCTTATCTGCTATTTAATTACCGAGTACACCAGCGAGCTTATCATCTATTTCATTACCGAGCACATCTGCATATCCAGGACAGTACACTCAAGTTAACGCTCTACCTATAGAGTCATCCAAGAGCTGCAGGCGAGCTTATCTGCTATTTAATTACCGAGTACACCAGCAAACTTATCATCTATTTCATTACCAAGTACACCAGCGAGCTTATCATCTATTTCATTACCGAGTACACCAGCGAGCTTATCATCTATTTCATTACCGAGTACACCAGCGAGCTTATCATCTATTTCATTACCGAGTACACCAGCGAGCTTATCTGCTATTTCATTACCGAGTACACCAACGAGCTTATCATCTATTTCATTACCGAGTACACCAGCGAGCTTATCATCTATTTCATTACCGAGTACACCAGCGAGCTTATCATCTATTTCATTACCGAGTACACCAGCAAACTTATCATCTATTTCATTACCGAGTACACCAGCGAGTTTATCATCTATTTCATTACCGAGTACACCAGCGAGCTTATCATCTATTTAATTACCGAGTACACCAGCGAGCTTATCATCTATTTCATTACCGAGTACACCAGCGAACTTATCATCTATTTAATTACCGAGTACACCAGCAAACTTATCATCTATTTCATTACCGAGTACACCAGCAGGCCCTGGACAGTACACTCAAGTTAACGCTCTAGCTGTAGAGTCACCCAATAGCTACATCCACTCCTGCTGCAGACACTCTCTGCCTATCTTCTGTTTCATACTTTGCGTGTCAGTCACCAAGACTGTGTGACCCACGTTCTGTGTAACCAATCATGTTATCACAGCTGTTGTAGCTTCTATCTCCATTCTCATACTGGACATCGTAATGCTACACTTGCCAGATTCCCTAGCCACTTCTCTGCCATGTTGGTATGCCACAAAACCCCAACCACTGCGTTGTTGGCGTGATACAGAAGGATCCGTGTAGACGATGAGATCCTGAGGTGAGGACACTTTTTCGATGAATTCTCTTATTACGACCTCGGTAGCTCCGTAGGCCTCAGTTGCAACACTCCCTTCCGAGCTGAATTATTAATTTGGTTATCCGCTTTTTCTCCGTTGTTACTTCTGTCCAATCCTTTCCGACCTTAACACCATTCAAATTATATACTCTCCTTATGGATTTCTCAAATTCGACCATGCAGGATTTTCCCCGGTTTGAGGCGACTGTCCTTGGTCGCACGCAATTTGAACGCAAGGGATGATTAATTTGCTTTTCTTCCTTTCAAATAACCCCGGACCTGATCAGAGCTATGTCACACTCTAATCTACAGTAAGTCAAGTAAGTACTACATTGAACTGATAGATGTGTCTCTGGTGCCTCTTTGCTCATCTGTGAGTAGATTCGGCCTCATTGATGACATTGTTAGCTCTAGGGCATGATATTATCATCATGGGAGCATAGAGAGACCAAACGTATAGAATTCTGTGCTGCGACCTCCTTCGTGAACCGAATTCATCTCTCTCTCTTAGCCTCTACTGCCAGTTGTTGGAAACTATTGATGGCATTTTTATTGTCTCGTGAAAGATAAGTCATCCGACAATTTACTTCCACAAAAACTACAAACCACTTTAAAAACCTGCATCAAGCAGGCATCCACCCAAGAACCAAGGAGATCATCTAAATGTTGATTTACAACACGACACCGGTACACCCACACGCAGGCCGATGTCAGCTGTGCACAGGAAATCCACGTCACGACACCGGTACACCCACACGCAGGCCGATGTCAGCTGTGCACAGGAAACCCACGTGAAACAGAACACATTTACTATAGATGCCCGACAGTAGGACCAACAATAACAGCATTACAACACATAATAGAAGCTCAACGAGCCAAGTGAATGAACTAAGAAAAATAAAAGAACGCCGCTGTAGTAGCTACTTATCAAGCCGGCTATCAAAAATATTTAAACAGCTTTGTCAAAGTATATCAAGAAAATATGAATTATATTATAACAGTATAAAGGCTGACATTGTATCTAACTAACGAAGTAAACCAAGTAGCAAAGAAGTCACGTTCAATGCAAGGAATAAGCAAGTTATATATATATATATATATATATATATATATATATATATATATATATATATATATATATATATATATATATATCCAAGTTAACTGATCAAGAACTCAAAATAGCAAGTTATCATGATAGCTCAAGACAAAGCATGCTCAAGTTGTCGAGACAAGTCAAATTGATGTCAACAGTAAGTTCACAACTAGAGATTCAAGTTACTTCAGCGCGTCGTGTCACGAGAAATTCCCGAATATTGCAAGACAACAGAACACGTTTAAGATTGAAGTCGTCAATGTCAATTAGCGTACGACAAATCCAGGTTAACTAGGGAACAGTGTGACATTGTGAGATCGTCGAACTTAAAACGTTGTGGCCGGAGAGACATCCGTGCAATCACGTGACCGTGTGAGTGTAACCTACTTCAGGCTCTAAGAAACATTAACATCGCGTGTGTTCTTTCATTCTTCAAGGATTATTAAGTATTAATTACTTACTTAGTTCATTGTATTTATGAATTGATTGTCCTTTTGAATTGATTGTTGAAATAGAACTTACTGTATTGTTATTGTTCGCTAGCATACACGTGTCATAAAATAGTATTTAATTGAAATATATTTTCAAGTTACAAAAAATGGACTGAAATTTGTCCACAGAAAGTAATATAAACTGTTTTCCTTCCAGAGAGACGAAGACCTTTGTATTATGAATTGAATATATGTTGTTAAATTATATTAAATTATCAATCGCTTCATGCACATTGTGACAGAGGTCAAAATGCAAATCTCAATTGCATAATTATATAAAAATGAAGTGGAATAAATTCGTGCATATATAGAATCAAGAGTTAGATATTAGCAGACGATAGAAAGCATGTTTACAACAGTGTCAATCGATCGAAGTGAGAAATTGCATTAGTGCTAAAGATAACATAGTAAAACATGGCAACAACCTTAGATCCTGGCAATGAAGCGATGCGATTAGCAACTGAAACGGTAGATGAATTGAGGCTAGCATTGAACCATCAAAATATTAGCAATCGGACTGCCACGTTCAAAGGAGAACCATCGAAATTTAGAGAGTGGATAGAAAATATAGAAAAAAATTAGCTCATTAAAAGAAAAATAAAGAACTAAGGAATATAGCATTTCAGTCCAGTTCAGATGAAGTGTCTGCGTTCATAAGAAGAAGGTTAGAGTCAGTACCCGTGGAAACGTGGGTGAGTGCGAACAAATATGAACAGTTGAGGTATGCAGAAGAAAGGAGTCCACACGATTTATTTGTAAAATTACACAAGATGAAGCAAAAAGAATGGGAAGCCGTGTGTACGTATTGAGACATTGATTAGTTTAGCGGAAAGAACATTTGCGCGGTGTCAGGTGAAAGAAATGAGGATATCCAGATGCAGATAATAACTATTTTTATTGAAGAGTTCAACAACAGGAGGTTAAGATTGTATTTGCTGAGAAAGGAGCTCAAGACAATCAATAAAACATTGGATTTACCAATTAAAGAAGAAAACCATTTGAAAAGATGTGCGATTGAAGACAATCCAAATATTCCAAGGTGCACAAGACATGAGGAAACCAGAAATATAGGTCCAACAAGAAAATTGAGTCACCCACAAATGGGGATAGATTAAGACAGACATGTTCAAAATAGGAGGGATAGAGAAGTAGAACATATACCAATGGAAATAGATGCAAGCTAGACACAGTTGGGATAGAAGAAGAGTTAAAAGACCACAGCAAAAATAGAATTCGTATCTCTCTCTCTCTCTCTCTCTCTCTCTCTCTCTCTCTGTGCGATGAGGACTCAATCAGAGTAGGATTCCAGACTCTCACATGAAGTCAGAGTCTGCCAGATCCACTCTGATTGAACACCCGTTAAAACGTTGCACTGTGTTCTGCGCCAGTGGCCCAGTGCATCCGATTTCAGCCAGAATTTTATTCAGGTTAGCTTTCCTTAGCCTTTGATTGTCCCCAATCTTCCTACAAGGCAGCAGATGATCTTTTCTGCCCTTAGATGGTCGGCCCTCCCAGGTTGACGAGCACCATCTGCCCGAGTCACTAGAGGTGCCTAACACAGACATGCACACACAAAGATATGAGATGTGCCTAACACAGACTTGCACACAGCGATATGAGGCATGACTAACACTGACACACATCAATATATGACACATGACTAACATAGACAGGCACATAAAGATATGAGATATGTCTGACATGGACATGCACACACAAAGATATAACACACGCCTAACATAGAAATGCACACAAAGATATGAGATATGACCAACATAGACATGCACACACAAAGATATGAGATGTGACTAACAGAGCCATGCACACACACGGATATGAGATGTGACATACACAGACATGCACACACAAAGATATGAGATATGACTAACATAATCATGCACACAAAGATATGAGATATCACTAACCCAAACATGTACACACAAAGATGTGACCATGACTAACACAGATACACACTAAGATATGAGATATTACTAAACTCAGACGTACATAAAGATATGAGACATGATTGACACGGACACACCAAGATATGAGATATGACTAACATGACACACACGCCAATAATAGAATATGGCAGAAACCTAAATATAGTGTTTATAGATCAGGAAAAAGCGTTTGATCGTGTGGACAGGAACAAACTTTGGCAAACTTTAGAAACCTACGGGTAGCAGGACAACTACTAGAAAATATAATGGCATTATATAAAAACAGTCAAAGTGCCGTCAGAACATCGGAAGGTCTGTCAGAATGTTTCAGGTTATACAGGAGTAAGACAAGGATGTGTCCTCTCACCACTCCTCTTCATCATATATATGGACAAAATAAATCAGGAAACAACCACCAATAAGGACAAATCAAATAATAACATAGAGGTAGAAAACTCCAACATCAATGAGCTACTCTTCGCAGATGACCAATGCCTAATATATGAGGATGAAAACCTGCTACAACAGCATTTAACATCTCTTGATAAAAGCTGCACAAACTACAATATGAAAATTAACACAGCAAAAACAGAGGCTATAAGAATAAGCAAATTAAGACACCCATTAAACATCAAGATCAAAGATAAAGAAATAAAACAAGTAGAGGAATTCAAGTATTAGGCACAATGTTCACAGAATATGGAAAACTAGACAGAGAAATTGACATGAGAATACAAAAAGCAAATGCTGTCACATACCAGCTTTCACCATTGCTAAGACATCCAAACATTTCTATGCCAGCTAAACAACAATGATAAATAGCATCTTCATACCAACTTTGTGCTATGAAAGTCAAACATGGACCCTTTCTAAATCACATTTAAGAAAGATCAATATGTTGTTTGAGAAAAGTAACAAACAACACAAGAAGAGATAGAATACCAAATGAAACCATAAGAAAAATAGTAGGATCAAAACCCTGCCAAGAATATATAGAACAACAACAATTTAAATGGGTTGGCCACCTGGTCAGAATGAATCCTCACCAATCACCATCAAGGGAGTTCTTTTCGAGAATGCATGGAAAAAGACCAAGAGGAAGACCCAGAAGAAGATGGATAGATGCAGTGACAGAGACATGTAAATAATAAAGGAAAATCACTAATTCAGACAATTCGAGCAGCACAAGAACGACAAATGATATAAACCACGACACCTTTTAGGTATCAGTGAAAGAGAAAAGAAGAGAAGAAGAGAAAGACACACACGCTAAGATATGAGCCATGGCTAGCACAGAAACACACCAAGATATGAGCCAAGAACTAAGAATAGAAATATGTTACATATTCTCAATATTCCTATATGGTGCAGAAACATGGACATTAGACAAGAAAACAGAATAGAAAATTGAAGCCTTTGAAATGTGGATTTATAGAAGAATAGGTAGAATTGGATGGAAATAAAAGAAAACAACGATGAAGTTTTAAAACAACTGAAAATAAAAAGAGAACTACTAAACACAATTAGAACAAGACAAATGAAGTTTTTGGGGCATGTTAAAAGACACAACAGCCTACTAAAAGTAATATTGGAAGGGAAAATACAAGGTAAAAGAGGCAGACCAAGACAAACATGGACGAGTAACATCAAAAGATGGACATGTCAATCTAAGACAGCCTGCACCATCAAAGCAAGAAACAGAGTAGAATGGCGATCCATGGTAGCCAACTTTCATTGCGAAGAAGGCACTCGATGATGATGATGATGAGTGGACGTGCTTGCTGTTTAATGAGGTGTTTGTAAATGGTGTTTGTCTTTTGATGTAACAGATTGTCGTGTCCTTGGATTGCTTGAATGCAATTTTTGTAGAATGTGGGTGTGGGACCGAAGTGATGAAGTATTGAATTGTTAGGTTTTCTGAATTTGAGTAATCTCAGTCCCATGTAATCGTGTGCGAAAGTATGATTGTCTGGTTGTTGGATGATGCGGCTCACGTGGCTTATCCTGAGAGTTTAATTTGTGTGTGTATGTCCTGTAGTGAAATACCTCCTTGTTTTTGTGTGTGCTGTATTAGTGTTTTGTGTTGTATGCTGTGTATAGTTTGTCCAATAACGAAATGTCTAATCAGTTTTTTAATTTCTGTGATTGTTGGTTGAGGTGGATTAAGGACTGTAGCTATGTATGTTAGTTTTGGGATGATGTAAGTGTTTACAATGATGCTCCTACCAAAAAATGTGGATGTTTTGTATTTGTATCTCTGCAGTATGTCTGTTATATGTGTGACTAGGTTCTGCCATGTTGGTTTGTGTGTTCTGTTGGGTTGCAAGGATATGTTATTCCGTACAACTTAATGCTAGTGACAGGAGGGAAAGTCCACTTTGTTCTTCCACCTGCCTATGCCCATGATGAATGATTTATGTGTGTTTATCTATGCCACGCTGCCTTTCCCAAATTCTGTAAATGTATGTTGTCTATTGATGTAATGTTTGATGGAAAGAAGACAGTATCGTCAGCGTAGGCTAACAATTTCTGCTCTCCTTTCCCTGGTGTGAATGTATCCTTTATGTACTGTCTTGCCTGATGCTCTCTAAGAGCGGGGCTATAGTCAGAGCGTAAAGTAGAGGAGAGAGGGAACACCCCTGTTGAACCGATCTGGTTAGTCTGAAGGCCTCTGTGAACGAGTGGTTCACTAGGACTTTGCCTTCGGGTCTAGCATAAAGCATGTGTATCCACTGTCTGAAGCTTCTTCCTATGTTGCAGTTCAGTAGTGTCTTGTGGATGTAGGAATGAGCTACTCTGTCGAAGGCTTTTTCTTGGTCGAGAGATAGAATGGAAGACTGACTGTCTTTGTCATGAGTGTACATTATGATGTCTCGTATAAAGTGTGCGCGCTGGTGGATGTTTCTGCCCTCTGCACTGTTGATCTTTGTGAATGAGTGTTGTCATGAAAGGTTTGAGTTTGTTTGTTAATGCTTTTGTTAGAATTTTGTAGTCTGTGTTAAGTAGTGAAATGGGTCTGTAGTTTTAAAGGAGTGATTTGTCTGTATCAGTCCACACCATATCACAGAATTTACATCTCTACTGGATACTCTCGCTTCTGTGCGTCTGCCTACTCAGCTTACTTTACTTAATGCTTCAGAAATAGATTATAAAGAATAAGACACAAATAATACTAATAAGAGCATATGTCATCAAACAGGTCTGAGGATTTACCAACGTTGGCGAGGAGTAGTTTACCTGTGCCTTCGTCATACAGGGGCACATTCTCGTGTATTTTCACACTCCACAGGAAATGTAGGGAACAGAAGTTAAGGGGATAACCATTCATGTCATTTGTGCAAATGGAAGGGCTGCTGTCCCCAGGATCCCCACCTCACTAGGACTGATGCCCCAGGCTAGGAGCTGCCTAGCTAGTGGAAACTAGCCCAGCTTCAACAGCACACAGCCGTGCGCGATTGCAATCTCGGCACTAAGGACATCAGGTGTTACCTTGGTCCGACACGCATCTTCCACCCCTCTGATGTTGCGTTCAAACAATGACATAATGGGAGGTATCAGCACAGTACCCAAAGACTACTATGCCATGTAGCCGACATGACACAGTCTGTGCTGCTAGAGCAGGCAACACAGGAGCTGAACCTAGGATGACACGAGCAGTCACGTCTTAATCATTGGCAACAATCAGACAGTTCCTTCTCAAAATATACACTAGTATTTCTGAGAAAGCGGCCACTAGAAAGTCATAAAACTAACAAATATTATATAACACACTTGATAGTGTAATATTATAAGAGTACCATAAGTTTGCATATCACTTAAAAAGAACATTTGATTAAAAGTACGTATGTTTAAATATAAAATAAAAACTATTATACAATGTATCCCAAAGTGCACTAGGATTTAAACATTATCAATCAAAGTTGATGTGCCTTTAATTTACGATGCAAATGGGAAATATATTTTATATTATTTTTTTAAAGTATTATTGTCCTTGTTTATTATGGGAAGTCACTGCAAAAATTTAATATTTCGTAAAGTACAAGTTATTGTTCGTAGGGTAATTCCTTTAACTTTTTAGACAGTTCATAATATTATGTAAAATATTAATCATTATACATGTTTAACAATGCGTATAAATTAAAATTAATGCGATAAATAATTGTGCTTCTAATTTTTGTGCAAATTATATTAAATGAATTTGTTTTAAATGTTATCAATTTAAAATTATCAAGTATGCATACAATTCAATGAGCACTCCAAGATTTTTTCTAAAAAATTACGTTCCTTTTAAATAATATATCAATCATTAGACATGTTAGCAATGCATATAGATTTAATTCAATGCGATAAATAAATGTGCTTCTAATTTTTGTGCAAATTATATGAAATTAATTTGTTTTAAATGTTATCAATTTAAAATTATCTAGTATGTATAAAATACAATTAGAACTCCACGATTTTCTCAAAATGGCGCCAATGTAAATAACATATTAATCATTAGACATGTTTAGAAATGCGTATGTCGTAAATAAATGTGCTTCTAAGTTTGTGGAAATTATAGAAAATTAATTTGTTTTTAAATGGTAGCAATTTAAATTTAAGAATCATGGACAGTAGACAAACAAATGAAAAGACGATTAGAGGCCACAGAGATAGGATTTCTCAGAAGAAATAGATGAAAGTTCCCTGGACAGCTAAAAAAGACCAATGAGGAAGTTCTCAAAGAGGCCAACACAAAAAGGGAGCTCTTAAAAAAAACATCAGAAAGAAACAATCAACATTTTTCGGGCACATCATGAGAAGAGGAAAGTTGGAATACTTGGTTACAACTGGCAAAATAAAAGGAAAGAGAGATCGCGGACGACAAAGAGAGAAAATACTGGATAGCTTGGTGTCATGGCATGGAAAACAGTCAACAACAGAACTGATACGATGCACTGTAGATAGAAGATTGTGGAAGGATATGATCGTGTACGCCAACCGGTAGTGCACATTATGATGAGCAATTTACAATTATTTATTATGCATACAATTCAACAAGAAGTCCACGATTTTTCTTAAAATTGCGTGGTATGTAAACAATATATTTTATTTTCATCGTTTCCCCACAAAATTCAGAGTGGGTAGTCAAAATTCATGTTCCTGAAAAAATAATTTAATTTTTACTACCCACTCTGCATTTAATGCAAAATAATGTGTGTGTGAGAGAGCTATTAATATTCTATCTATCTATCTATTGACCTTTCGAGCCGTAACCGGCCCATAGGGCGTAGACAAGATACACCTTCTCCTATATGAATTTTTGTTCTAGCAGTTTTCTTTTAAAGATATTTTATCAAATCTCGCCATCTGTCTCTGTTCTGTGCAAGCAGTTCTATCTCATGAGGGAGCCGATTCCTGCTGCTCTTGCCTCTCTCATCAATGTTCTTCTCAGTGTCTCCCTGGGTCTTCCTCTTTTTTCTTTTACCTGTTGTTTCCCATATGAGGGCTTGCTTTGCTATTCGATTATTATCTCTTCTCATCACATGTCCAACGTATGACCATCGTCTTTTCTTTATTACTGAAGATATTAGTGGTTGATTGGCGATTTCTCTAATTTCTCGTTTGTTTGAATTCGTTCCATTCTATACCAAGTATTTTCCTTAGACATTTATTTTCGAATGCGTTCAACTTTGTTTCTATATCTCTTGTTGTTTTTCCAGCTTTCACACGCATACGTAAGGGTTGATAGTACATTTGATTTGAATAGCCTAAGTTTTGTGTTTGTGCTAATGAGTTTTGATTTCCACAACTTTTCAAGGCTTCTGAAAGACATTGCTGCTTTAGCCAGTCTGATTCTAATTTCTTTGCTCGTATCCCTTCTCGATCAATGTGACTTCCAAGATAGATGAAGTGATCGATCTCTTCCACTGGTTTGTTTTTCATGTATATTTTGTCACTTGTTGGAATTAAACTTTTCATGACTTTAGTCTTTTCATGATTGACCTCAAGCCCATTTTGCTGGCTATTGATGATAGTTCATTTGTGTTTTCCTGCATCGTTTTTATCTGATTGCTGATGAGAACTATGTCATCAGCAAAGTCCAGGTCCTCCAAATGGTCTCCTTGTATCCATTCGATGCCTTTATTACCAGTGCAGCATTTCTTCATTATGAAGTTATTAATATTATTGATTTAATTTAATTTGATTAATTTTAAAATAACAATTTTAGCTAAGATAATTCTTATTATTATTTGCAATATTAGAATGACATTACAATCATATTTATATATATTATATATATATATATATATATATATATATATATATATATATATATATATATATATATATATAACTTTTGCCTGCAGAGAACTTAATTCTTTTGTAAGTTAGAATCATGACAAATAAACAATGAATAATAATGAATGAATATTAATTCATTTTCAATATAAAGATTGAAGTACCTTGATCTGTGGAAATTGTATTTATAAATCATCTTAATCACCACTTGAAGATATTCTAAGTTATTCTGTTAGAGAACCTGAAATAATATGGCCTTCATGTTCCTGAAAATATAATTTAAATATTTAACATTTCTTGAAAAATTAAGATAAAATAATTTTAGTACAAGACAATAAAACACATGTTCTCTTTGTTGTTGGATAAAGCAGACAGTATGTTAATTTAATATTCATTCTAAACGTTTTTTTTTTAAATACAGTTTCTGACACTCATATTTGGTTGACAATCACACAGTGGATTGATTAAGGACAGCATTATTTTAAAAAATAAAATAAAAAACAAGAAAATTGTTCCATGTGGAGTTTACTGAGAGCTAGAGAATCTAAATAGGATATAGTACAAGCTGTTAAATTGAAGCTTAAACTTCACCTTATATGTGTGAAACCTGCCATCAATTACATTAAATTGATAGTTTAAAATATGAAAGAGTTCAAATACTTGGGTACAATGTTAACTTTTGATGGTAGATTGACAGCAGTGGTGAGGAGCAAATAAATTGAAGCTAAGGTTGAATTTGAAAGGGAAAAATAAATATAATTATGCCAATGTGAAGAGAAAAAAATAGCTCTACAGACAATTTATTGAAATTGTTCAACATGTATGTTTACTCTTTCTAAAAAAAAGTATCCTGAAATAACAGAAATTAATCACCTACTTTGTTGAAGAGCTGTTGTAATACTTTTAAAAATCTCTCTTCTGTAATAATTTCACCCATCATTTATGATCTTCTTTTAATTTCTAGAATTCATATAAGGGCCTTCAAAATTGGTTGATGAGATGAAGAAGCTACCATGATCTCTCACAACTTTATGCTATATTTCACTCTAATAGTCTCAAATTAGTGATTCTATAAATGTTGTTATGTTACACATTAATTTATTACAATATTATTAATATATATGTGTGTATGTTTCTCTGTCTGTCTGTCTCTCAGTCTGTCTCTCTGATAGAGATTCCCAGCAAACTATGTGAAATGTTTCTGTTTTTGTCTTGCAGGTTTTGCCCACTTCTTGGCCAGGCACAATCCGTTTAGCCTCAGACTAAATCTTTCACGTGACCGTGATTGTCATCCAAAATTAAAAGTGTAAGTTACTTTTGCTTCATAAATTGAACATATGTGTAATTTGGTTGTCTTCTTGGATTTCCAGTTCTATGGCCGTTGTTTTGTTGCCACTACATGTTCTAATTATTCTTTTATCTTTGCTGTCAATATTAATGCCATCTACAATTTGTGATTATTTCATGGTGCTTTACTTTATCAAATGTGTTGGTATAGTCTATGAAACATAGATTTGTTTTCTGTGGCTCTTTCTATTAAGATCTTATGATGCATTGTTCATACATTTACCTCCAACAAAATCACACTGTTCACTAATTTTTAGACTGATTTTGTTTCACACTCTTCACATGATGATTCCTAGTAATATCTTAGACGTGTGACTCATAAGGTTTATTGTGCGATGATCATCCCATTCAATCACACCAGATTTCTTTGGTAAGGCTATGAATATTGATTTTAATAGGTCATCTGGTATATGTCACCTGTTATAGATTTGCATTCACCTGGAGCATAAAATAAATAAATATTCAGAGTATTGGTTTAACTGTTAAAACTTGTTTTCTTTGTAATTTTAATTAAAGCCTCTTTATGTCTGGTCATTAAATAATTTAAAAATTATTTCTTCGACAGGCTTACGTGAACTGAGACTGAGTGATTGCAAAATTGTAACTGAACTAAGCATGCGAGAGCGGCCAAATTACGTGAGACTCTACGTTACCTCAGTGTGGCCAAATATAAAAAGGTAATGGAGGATTATACATTCTAATGCCTCTTTATTTTTAAAGTTGTGGGGTATTGGGAAAAGTATGTTAGTACCCATATATTTCTATGACTGTCTTACCTCTAAGTAGTGAAATCTTACCTCTCAGTGCCATCAGGTGCCACACAGGGTTTTCGGTGTACCTTGTCATATGTCCTTATTCTGGCCGAGCTTCTCAATCTTCACTAAAATTCTACATTACTCAACTTTGAAGAAAAGTGTAAACCAAAGGTAGTATAGCAATTATTGAAAAGATACCGCCTTGAAAAAACCACTAGTCCTGATTCGATGAGAGTAAGCAGACATCTTGTAACAGCTCACCGACCACCTGCATTTAAAAGTTTAACAGCCAAATATTTGTAATAAAAAATGTTGATCTAAGTGTAATGTGTATTATACTATTTTTATCACAGCAAACATTTGTACTCAGATTTTTTTCTTTAAAATGATTTATTATATTAACACAACAAGTACTGTATAGACTAATATTTTTTCTCTGCGTTCACCACCATTCACCTAAGACAATGTCCCTATAGCCTGAACTGAATTGTGCATGTTAATTCATTTTACCTTGGCAGCCATGTGCACAGGGGCCCCCTCGCCACCCAGGCAGATAACTCCATCTCGGAGGTACTCATATTTTTTCTGTGATGTTTAATTTTGTTTCAAGCCGGACCTCACTGTTGAGACCAGAGGTGGTTGCTGCAGAGAGAAATCACAAATAAAAATCCCAACTTGTTCAGTCGGATTTAAACTTACAACCTCTCTGTCTCGAGACTGGCGTAACTTGAGATTGAAAACTTCCTCTTCAAGCACATTCCACAGAGAATTGTGAATTGCTTTAGGCTCAAAACTTTCCACTGTGAGAATTTCAATCACAGCTTATAGCTTCTGACATGTTTTCAGTGCATCTACCATTTTCATAACTAACACAAGGAAGCATGAGACACCAGACTGTGAGAATTTCAATCACAGCTTATAGCTTCTGACATGTTTCAGTGCATCTACCATTTTCATAACTAACACAAGGAAGCATGAGACACCAGACTGTGAGAATTTCAATCACAGCTTATAGCTTCTGACACGTATTCAGTGCATCTACCATTTTCATAACTAACACAAGGAAGCATAAGACACCAGACTTTCTTTACATTGGAAACAATACATTTTATAAAACTTTTGCAGTGTAGATACAGACTTTCACAGCATATCAGTTTAAAATTGTTTCTTTAGAGAGTTAAGTATAAATTTATAAGACATTTTCATTTGTCGTTTCATTCATTTATTGAGTGTTGTGCTCCGCATCAATGTTGGCTACCATGGTGCACCTTTCTGCTCGGTCTCTTGCTTCAATGATACAGATTATCATAGGCTGACTTGTCCATCTTTTGATGTTACTCGTCCATATTAGCCTTGGTCTACCTCTGCCTCTTTTATCTTGCATTTTCCCTCCCAAGATTACTTTTAATAGACTGCTGTGTCTTTTAACCTGCCCCAAAAATCTCATTTGTCTTGTTTGAATTGTGTTTAGTAGTTCTCTTTTCATTTTCAGTTGTTTTAAGACTTCATCATTTGTTTTCTTTTCTTCCAATTCTTTCTATTCTTCTATAAACCACATCTCAAAAAGCTTCATTTTCTGTTCTGTTTTCCTTGTCTAATTTCCATGTTTCTGCACCATACAGGAATGTTGAAAAGATATAATAATTTGCTATTCTTAGTTTTAGCCCTGGCTTTATTTATTTTGATGTTAGTATATTTTTCATGGCATTAACTCTTTCCATATGTTTCGCCGTACTGTGCATCATGCAGATTTCGGCTGCATACATTTCACCACATATTGCATCACTCTCAATTTAATTAGTGTAAACCGTCAACATACCATATTCTTTTTACATGTCTTGTATCATCTTGGTATTGATGGAATATAATACCTTGTTCAATTATCTAAACATTCATATTGGTTATTGTTATTGGTTATGGAAGGCCTCGGTATCACTGCAAACGAATTAAAATCCATAATTGCTCAACCGCCCGGCCAGTGGAATCATCCGAATTACTATCTCATCTCCCAAACAAAGAAGGTAACTGTAGTCCCCATCGTAGCAGTCTCAGCACACGCCAAAAGACATAAGGCGAAACCGCGCAGAAAGTGAAACAGCCAACTGTTCCCTGTCATACGATATCATCATTCATCGTAAACAAGCGGGATATCAAAATGGATGAGACACACAGCTCACGGTGTGCACAGAGCACTTAACTCAGTAGCTCATGCAACAAGCCGGAAACATTCATATATAATATGTTATGTGTTAGATAAATATAAATATATAGATTGATTCTAAAACCATGAAAAATTTTGTCTCAGAAATCTCTTCCGTTGCATCGATAAAAAGCTTCCGCGCAGAAAGAGTTAAAATTACTGTTTTGCCATTCCTATTCTTTTGTTTATTTTAGTTGTACATTTTCCATCACTAGTTATATTATGTCCAAAGTAGTTGTAGCTCTGAACTGTCTTCAGGTAGTGCAGCATTGATTTAGGCCATGACATTATATAAAAGCCAGATTGTCATACAAAAATATCATCACTAACAACATTATTCTCCATATATCAAAAGGGACGATGAGTTTCATTTATACATGTTTACTATTGTTGTTATGTTTATGTAAACTGTTTAAATATTGACAGAAGCATATTATAATTGTTGACAGATATTTACATATCTACCATTGTTTGTAATTATTTACACATTTTAGAAAGTATGTTAGTACTATTTACAAACATTTACATATCTACCATTGTTTGTAATTATTTACACATTTTAGAAAGTATGTTAGTACTATTACAAACATTTACATATCTACCATTGTTTGTAATTATTTACACATTTTAGAAAGTATGTAGTACTATTTACAAACATTTACATATCTACCATTGTTTGTAATTATTTACACATTTTAGAAAGTATGTTAGTACTATTTACAAACATTTACATATCTACCATTGTTTGTAATTATTTACACATTTTAGAAAGTATGTTAGTACTATTTACAAACATTTACATATCTACCATTGTTTGTAATTATTTACACATTTTAGAAAGTATGTTAGTGCTATTTACAAACATTTACATATCTACCATTTTTTATTATTGACAATTTTAGAAAGTATGTTAGTACTATTTACAAACATTTACATATCTACCATTGTTTTTTAATTATTTACACATTTTAGAAAGTATGTTAGTACTATTTACAAACATTTACATATCTACCATTGTTTTTAATTATACACATTTTAGAAAGTATGTTAGTACTATTTACAAACATTTACATATATAATTGTTCACAAAAGCCTGTTATAAATTTTTTACAAATTTTTCCTGTTTGCCAAGGTGTCAGACCAAGGGGTCATCCACATACTAAGAACTACAGCAAGCCATGCTACCTCAACATTCAGGGCTGTGAGGCTATCTCTATAATTAGGATGTTCTAAAAGAGTAATTTATATGTTCTAAAAGAGTAATTAGGATGTTCTAAAAGAGTATTTAGGAGTTCCAAAAGAGTAATTAGAATGTTCTAAAAGAGTAATTAGGATATTTAAAAATGTAATAGTATGTTTCCAAAAGAGTAATCAGGATATTTTAAAAAAGTAATTAGGATGTTCTAAAAGAGTAATTAGGATATTTTAAAAAAGTAATAGGATGTTCCAAAATAGTAAATAAGATGCTCTAAAAGAGCAAATAAGATGCTCTAAAGAGTAAATAAGATGCTCTAAAGAGTAATTAGGATGTTCTAAAAGAGGCCAAATAAAAGACGAAAGCTAATTTCCAACGTCAGAAAGAGACATTCATCACTTGGGGCCATGTAATATAGGTGTAATATAATAATCATAATATAATATGATAGAATATTGGTGACAACAGAGATATTTTCTTACACCTGGGATTTTTCTTACAGCTGGGATATTTTTTGCTATCAGTGCCATTTTGTGACAACTGGGATATTTTTGGTGACAACTATGATATTTTGTGACACACTGAGATATTTTCTTACAGCTGATATATTTTTTGACAACTGAGACATTTGTTACAACTGATATTTTTTGTGACAGGTAGGATATTTTGTTACAACTGAGATATTTTGTGACAACTGGGATATTATGTGACATGATATATTTTTGTGACAGCTTTGATAATTTGTGACATCTGAGATATTTTGTTATAGCAAGGACATTTTGTGACAGCTTTAATGTTTAGTGAGAACTGCGATATTATGTGACAACTATATTTTGTGGCAACTGATTATTTTTGTGACAGCTGGAATATTTGTTACAGTTGTGACATTCTGTGACACTGATAATTTTTTTAATAGGATATTTTATTATAACCGGGATATTTTGTGACACCTGAGATATTTTGTGTCAACTGGATATTTTTATGACAGTTTGGATGTTTTATGACAACTGCGATATTTTTGGACAACTGAGATATTTTGTGACAGTTGGGATATTTTGTGACAGCTTTGATATTTTGAAAACATATGAAATTTTGTGACATCTTTGGTATTTTTTTGACTGATTTGATATTTTGTGGTAGCTAGGAATTTGATTATAGCTGGAATAATTTGTGACAAATTGGGATATTTTGGTGACTGCTGGTATGATTTTGTGACAATTCAGATTATTTTGTGACAGCTATAATTTTGTTACAGTTGTGACATTTTGTGGCAAAAGATATATTTTGTGACAGCTGCGATGTTTTGTTACAACTGGAATATTTTGTGACAGCTTTGATATTTTTGACAGTTTGGATATTTTGTGACAACTGAGATATTTATTGACATCAGGAATATTTAGTGATAGCTGGATATTTCTTGACTGCTAGGATATTTTGTGACAAATGATATATTTTGTATCCACTGTGATATTTTTGGACAGCTGGATATTTTTGTGACATCTTTGTTATATTTGTTACAACTTTGATATTTTGTTACAGCTAGAATATTTTGTGACAATGGAGATATTATCTTACACTTGGGAATTTTTATTACAGCTGGGATATTTTGCTATTAGAGACATTTTGTGACATCTAGAATATTTTGTTACAACTGGAAAATTATGTGACAGCTGGGATATTTTTGTGACAGCTTTGTTGATTTCTGACAGCTGGGATATTGTGTTACTGCTCTGATATTTTGTTATAGTTGGGATATTTTGTGACAGCTGGGATATTTTGCAACAGCTGGGTTATTTTATGACAACTATGATATTTTGTGACAGCTTGGAATCTTGTGACAACTGAGTCATTTGTGACAACTGGGATATTTTGTGACAGTTTTGATATTTTGAACAAATATTTTGTGACAGCTTTGATACTTTGTTACAGCTGGGATATTGTTCTGACAGATTTGATATGTTTTGATATCTAGGTTATTTTATTACAACTGAGATATTTTGTGACAGCTATTATATTTTGTTACTATGGGGTATAATATATATGGCCCTTTTCATTTTCTCAGACGGTCTAGTGGAGGCTATTGTGTATTTTTAGGGTTTGTTTTTGTCGAACAGCTTCTCCGTGGCTAATTCTACCAATGTTTGACAAAACACATACGGCCACAGAATGAACAAGTCAGACCCACTGATCCACAGGGTTTCCATCCTTTTTCATGAGTCTTTTCTCTTCTAGTTTTGCCTTAGCACAAGTCTCAAATGATGTTATAATGTTCCTATACATGCTCTCCATGATGTGCGATCACTTGCCAGATGTTGCCAGTCAAATTCACATATGGAGAGATTTCAGAGATGATTAACATATATCTCTATATCGTAGTTTAGGTCTGGCCGATTTGTTTTTTTCTGTGTATTAGTTCACCATATAGTATTTGCCTGGGAATGTGCTTTTCTTCCATTCGTTGGACATGCCCCAGCCATCTTAGTCTTCAACATCCGAGCTCGACATGATTGTTGGGGGTCTTACACGTTGCAGGACAGTTAAGTTGGTTATTTTGTCCTGCCATTTGATGTACATTATTCTGCGGAGACATCGCATGTGGAAGACATTTAGTCTTTTTTTTTCCTGGTTTGAGTATGTTGTCCAGGTTTCAGATCCATATAATAGTGTGCTAAGCACACAAGTTTGATATATAAGAGTGTTTAGTCTTCGGTGTTAGTTTCGTCTTGTTCCATGCCCTTTCTGTGAGTTTGCCGAAGGTTGTAGCTGCCTTACCAATTCGACTGTTTATTTCTCATAAAGAGAGATGGTTTGCGAATTGTGGATCCAAGATATGTAAATTTCTTAATGATTCTAAAGGACAATCCTTTAGAGTGATTAATAGAGGTTTGATGTCGCCTTCACTTAGTATTACTATCTTTGAACATTAATTGACAATGAAAAAAGGTTGCATGCTTTATCCAGGTTGTTGATCAGCAAATTGTAGAGGGGGTCACTATGAGCGACAATGGCAGCATCGTCAGCAAATAAAAGTTCTTTAAGTAGGGCAACATTTGTTGGTTTTTGCTCTTAGTCATGCTAAGTTGAACAGTGAGCCATCTGATCTTGTGCGAATGTAAATATCTATGTGTGATGTTTTCGAATGCGTAATTTAGGGCAGCAAACATTATACAAAAAGGGTGGGGGGCGAGGACACATCCATGTTTCACTCCGTTGTTGACTTTAAAACTCTCTGATGAACTCCCATCAAAGTAGATTTTATAATTCATGTCTTCATGAAAGGACATAATCAAATCATAATCACTATGGGGTTGACAGCTGGAATATTTTTGTGATAGCTTTGATAATTTGTGACAGCTGGGATATTTTTTACTGCTGGGATATTTTGTTATAGCTGGGATATTTTGTGACATCTGGAATATTTTTTGCAGTTGGGATATTTGTGACAACTGATATGTTTGGACAGGGGATATTTGCCACAACTGAGATAATTTGTGAAGCTGAGATATTTTGTGACAGCTGTGATATTTTGTGACAGCTTTGATATTTTGTGACAGCTGAGATATTTTGTGACAACTGTGATATTTTGTGACAGCTGTGATATTTGTGACAGCTGTGATATTTTGTGACAGCTGAATATTTTGTGACAGCTGTAATATTTTGTGACAGCTGTGAATATTTTGTGGACAGCTGTGATATTTTTTGACAGTTGGGGATATTTTGCCAAATGAGATATTTTGTGGACAGCTGTGATATTTTGTGACAGCTGTGATATTTTGTGACAGCTGAGATATTTTGTTGGGACAAAGCTGAGATAGTTTGTTATAGCTGGAATAGTTATTATAGCTAGGATAGTTATTATAGCTAGGATATTTTTTATAGCTGGTTATAGTTGTTATAGCTGGTATATTTTTGTTATAAAGCTGGATAGTTTGTTATAGCTGGTATTTTGATATAGCTGGGATAGTTTGTTATAGCTGGAATAGTTTGTTATAGCTGGGATAGTTGTTATAGCTGGGATAGTTTTGTTATAGCTGGGATAGTTTGAGACAACAGCGGTATTTTCCTTCTCCTGAGTTTGTTTTTTACAGCTTAGAACTTGTTATATATCAGGAATATTTAATGACAATGGGGATTTTTGGTGACGTATGGTATATCTTGTCACAAACTGTGATTTTATGACAGCTGGGATATTTGTTGCAGCTGTGATATCTTATGACAGATGGGATATTTTAGGACATCTGAGATATTTTGTGCAGTCGGGATATTTTGTGAATAGCTATATATTTTGTTACAGCTGTGACATTTTTTGACAATAGATATATTTTGTGACAGCTGCAATGTTTTGTTACAACTGGAATATTTTGAGACTCCTGAGATATTTTTGTGACAGCTTTGATATTTTGTTACAGCTGTGACATTTTGTGACAATAAATATATTTTGTGACAGCTGGGATCTTTTGTTACAACTGGAATATTTTGTGACTGCTGAGATATTTTGTGACAGCTTTGATATTTTGTGACATTTTGGATATTTCGTGACTGCTGAGATATTTATTGACATCGGGGATATTTTGTGATAACTGAGAGTATTTTGTCACTTCTAGGATATTTTGTGACAAATTATATATTTTGTGAAAGCTGTGATATTTCTGTGACAGCGGTGATATTTATGACAGCTGGGATATTTTTGTGACATCTTTGATATTTTTGTTCAGCTAAAATATTTTGTGACAATGGATATATTTTCTTACACCTGGGAATTTTTATTACAGCTGGGATATTTTTTGCTATCAGTGACATCAGAGACATTTTGTGACATCTAGTATTTTTGTTACAACTGGGAAATTATGTGACAACAGGGATCTTTTTTGTGACAGTTTTGATGCTTTGTGACAGCTGGCATGGTTTTGTGACAACTATATTTCATGACAGCTGGGATATTTTGTGGTAGTTTTGATATTTTGAAAAATATGATATTTTGTAACAGCTGTGATTGTTTTTTGTGAC